>JBCFYV010009836.1:0-2500 GCA_039000515.1 Timema cristinae | reverse complement strand
TGTTCCAAACTGCTCGCTCAGTCTTGGAAGCAAGGGCGTATACTTATTGATCTTTTCAGCCCTAGCCCTTTGGAGGTACTCTCCATCTTCGTGGCGGACCGTGACATCGACCACGAAGACCCTTCCCTGGCTTTTCACGACCAGGTCAGGTTTGAGTTTCCCCCGTTGGGACTCTCGACCTCCGGCTCCTTAGTGACCTCAGCATCCTGTCCCTCTCTCAGGATGCGATCTTCAATGAGGTCTCTTATTTCGTTGTGACGCCGTATCCTAGGCGCTTTCGTATAGGTACATTCGCCTAGAATGTGGGCCAGCGTCTCCCTACTGGCCCGACATTTCCGGCACAACAGGTCCTGCTGAGGAATGGCTCGATGCAGGCTAGACCTGTCCCCCCCAGTATTTGTACGTAACTGGAGGGCCGTAATGAACCTGCACGGCCGCAGTAACGTGGGGTCTTTGAGAAAGGCATTCCCAACCTTATCATTCTCAAGAGCCCGGACCGCTCTTCCCTGGGCTCTCTGCTCAGCCCAATTATTCAGCTCTTTCCTCCGGCAGCTCTCTTTATATCGTTTCAAGTCATTTGCCGTGTAAGGATAAACAATTCTGATATTTCTAGCCATGTTCTTGAGCTGAACAACCATATCCATACTCCCATTAATTCCTCTGACTAATGGGTCATCAGCCTCCAAGAGCTTAAGGCCCGCCCCTAGGGCCACTCTTGGCACCAGCTCAGCTAACCTTTGGCACCCCAAGCCACCATTTTTGTTGCTACAGTAAATTACTCCATTGGTAATCGAGCTAGGCAAATGTAGCATTCTCTTAACAGAGTTTCTGACAACATCATCTACCATCTTCAGCACATTTTGAGAGGGCATAGCCACCACTAATTGGTATAAATAGTGTGGCACTATGTAAGTATTAACAAGTTTAAGCTTCTGATGAGGCTTAAGAGGGGCACCTTCAACCCTCCCCATCACATCCGTCAGATTCTCTACCATTACCCGGGCATCGATCCCGACCATAGCGAGAAACCGATGCCCAGATACCGTAACTCCTCATCAGCTCTCACACACCGCAGGTCTACCCCCTGCACCTCAATCCTAGGGTTATACAACCCCCATGTATCCTTTAATACTCGTATACCGAATACAGAGCTCTTCGGCACCGATATACGCATCTTTAGGCTACCTAAATATTCAGTTGTTTTGTCCATAAGCGTCTGCCCCTTGCCAACATCTTCAGCGAAGATAAATAAGTCATCGGCAAACGCCATACAGGATATATTCACATCCCCCACTTTATATCCAGGGTAGCCTCCAGTTCTTCAATCAATCCGTCGAGCACCATATTAAACAATAGAGGCGACAATGGGTCGCCCTGCTTCACCCCACGCCTCAACAAGACCTCAACATCCCCCTTGGGGTGCCTGATAATCGTCCTAGTATTTGCGTACGCTACTGCAATCAAGCGCACAATCACGTTAGGCACACCATGCCTCCTCAACGCCGGCCCAATGGCTTCATGTGGAACAGTGTCAAAGGCTTTAGCGATATCTAGCTGGATCCCCACACCTCCACCAGCACTTTTCATGTGCCTGGTTATCTCCACGAGCAATCTAATATTATTAAAGCAGCCTTGCTCTAGTGTAAAGCCTTTTTGTCTGGGATTGAGCCGGACAAATTTCCTCAGCCTTTGATCGATTATCCCCCAGAACACTCTGCTGATCACGGAGCTAATCGTCAGAGGCCTATAATTAGTAGCTTCTTTAGGATCCTTCCCTTCTTTTAAAATGAGGGTAGTCCTATTATCTCCCCATTTCGAAGGCACCAGGCCCCACAACAGCACTAAATTGTATAATCCAGCCAGCAAACTATATAAACTATTGCTAACTAATGCCGCTGGCTTAACGCCATCCGGCCCCGGTGCTGAGGACTTCTTCAACCTCCTTATCCTGTCTTTAACTTCAATCATCGTGACGGGACACAAAACATCTGCCAGTTTGATGGGGCCTCTAACCGGCTCAGGCTCCTCCAGCCTTACACCAGGACTCGTGCCCCACAACGCCCCGTACAACTCCGCTATATCCCCTCGATTGACCTCCTCTAACCGAGGGGAGATATAGTCCACATTTGATCTCAGGCACTTAGCCAACAATCCCGGGTCCTTCTTGAACAAATCCTGTGTTCTAGCGTATCTGTACTTCTTTACCTTCCGCTGAGCATTCCTACTTCTGCCCTGCCGAGGCCCACTCTCTTCAACTGCCTGTTTAGGGGCAAACAATGGTAGTGCCTTATCATATAGGCTGTCCAGGGACTCCTGTAGAGGGGGAGCCCTCGCCAACCTACTTATCTCCACCAACAACTCATTTGCTGTCTCAGCACACTTCCACTTCCTATCACATCTTAGCCTGTCAACTCCGACCCGGATCTCATCCTTCCATTCCAATAGTCCCATATCTATTCCATCGAAATCATTACCCTCAGAGGTAATAATCTCTTGATCT
>JBCFYV010009834.1:0-38910 GCA_039000515.1 Timema cristinae | reverse complement strand
GAGTAGCGCGTTAGACCACGTGGCCACCGAAGCGGGTAAATCTAAATTAGTGGTGATGATTATGCGATACAGCGTCCGATTGGTTTAGGTTGTTAAGACTCTCACACACCAGGTCACTGATGACTGGGAGATTAAAGGTTCGAAGTCCGCCGGGTATCCTCCAAATGATTTCTCACGGTTTTTCCATCTTTCCTCGTATGATAATTTGAATGCATTTCTTGCTAACGTACACATCCGTGTAGCGTAAAATAAATATTTAAAACTCGAGTTCTTAGCATAAAAGTTGACACACCACCATAAACTTTACTAAGTGAAACCTGCTCCGGTGATCAAATGGTCTAAGCTGTTGTCAATCTCGCAATGGAATAGACTGCCTATGACTGGATGTTGGGGTTTAAATATCGGCCCAATTTAGTGACGATGTATTTTACTAAATTGTTTCCCGACTCTCCTTCCAAACAAATGCAGATACATTTCATCTGACCTTTTCCTAATCCCTAACGCACTAGTATACATATGCGGATAGTCCAAACCGGTAGTAAAACTACGTGGACAAAAAACAATAAAACTTTAAAATAATAAGGCTGTGTTTTATTGGACAGTTGATTAAAACTATTATAATATTAATAATAATTTTAAACACTCTGGGATCGTATCTAAATTCATCGTAGATTGTGTTTAGGTTAGGGTATTGACCAACTTGGGTGTGAATATAATAATTTAATTTTGATTTTATTTAGTTGGAGGTAGTTTGGAGGGCTGTGTGCACAGGATAGGAAGCGACTAAATATAATACGCTCCCGTCATGTTTCCTGGTAAACTATTAACAGGAAACTTGTATAGATCTCTAATAAACATGTACATTATACAAGTAACATTTTATGTCTCATAGCTTCCTTTATCCACGCCTTTTTAAGACACTGGAAAGGTCTTCCATTAGAATGTACGAGATTAATATATAGAAAACAGTCAAAGCTGTTTATAGGGTTAAGAGATATGGGGTCCTATTTTTTCGAACAAATCTGTGTGTCAAAAGAATAGTTGACACGTTCAGAAATATATCGAAACTTGAATTTGCTTTTACTTGAAACAACCCACCTCGGTGGCGTAGTTGGCTAACGCGCTTGTCGTGTTTAGCTAGACTGCTGTGGACGGGGAGATCGAGGTTCGAATCTCGGTCGGGTGAACTGGGGGTGGTTTTTCCTAAATGGTTTTCCACTCTCCCTCCACGCAAATGCGGGTTCACTTCCTCTAATTAAAATAATAATAATATTTAGCACCACGTCTTACTACCCGTTCGGGTTATACGCTTTAAGTACGAATTACGCTAATGGATTAGGAATTGGGAAGGTTTAATTAGAGGAAGTGAACCCGCATTTGCGTGGTGGGAGAGTGGAAAACCATTTAGGAAAAACCACCCCCAGTTCACCTGACCGAGATTCGAACCTCAATCTCTCCGTCCTCAGCAGTCGAGCTAAACACGACAAGCGCGTTAGCCAACTACGCCACCGAGGCGGGTCCTCTAATTAAACCTTCCCATTTCCTAATCCATTAGCGTAATTAGTACTTAAAGCGTATAACCCGAACGGTTAGTAAGACGCGGTGCTAAATATTATTATTAATTACTTGAAACACCTCCATATTTGTGTCTCTAATAATTAATGAAAACAAATAATTGTACACGTGTATTATTTTAAAATACAAAGGAAAAAATTATATCTCTACAAGGACATCGCCATTTTTAAACACATATTTTAATTATGTTTTGTGAATGACACATAGCTGAACCAAATATCAAAGTCAATATTTTGTATAAAGTGTTTGAACGTAAGCCTTAACTGTCGAATTACTGTCCAAACTTCAGCAAAGACTTTTAATAAAAAAAAATTGTTAGATATTTTTATTTATGGTTCGTCTATTAGTCAAATAAACACTTAGTTTTGTAGTTTATTAATCACTATTTGGTTTTAAAAATTAAAAAAGATTGCTACCGAAGGAGGCTAGTTCAGTGGTTCTTAAACTTTTATTACTAGTGACCCCCTAGTTTTTACTAACATATTAATAATAAAATGGCCAACGCTAATATGTATGCTTTTAGTGAGGATTACTCCATCTAGATATCATAATTGTACAAATGGCTGTAATAAGCCAACTACCGAGTCAAAGGTGGCTGCGAGATCTGATAGATCATGTTCTTAATAAAATCACACATTTGTAGCTGACTATTTAGGCACGTCGATCATAGACTCTACCTTAATATATGAGTCAAGAATGACCATAGGCACCGGATGATTCCTGCATAGATTGGTGGCTAGAGCATTGGCCTACTAGGCTAAAGGTTTCGGGTTCGATTCCCGTGTCCAGGTGTCATTTTTAAATTTCAAGAATAACATATCAATAACTAAGAATTCTAAAATAGTGGCTTTATTTACTGATTATAATAAAAAAAACTTACCTTATAGCTACCATGATAAAGAGGTACTTTAATGCCATTAGATTGGTAGGTTGGGGAATACCTAACTACTTTATGAAATGTCCCACATATAATGATTGGCTGACAGCATAACTCGGTAGGTAGTGTACCTACATACTGAGTAAAGGGTCCAGGGTTTGATTCCTGACATGGGTGAAAACGTACCATTAATTAATTGGAGCATCCCCTTTCGTGGTTATGAGTTAACAACAGAAGAACTGTATATTGTTAATGTTAAGTTAGTTTGTAAGTAATTCATTGCAGAAAATGCGTGCTAAATACAGTACTACAAATAAGTAAAAAAAGAGTCATATTAAATTTATATTGTTTCCCTCACAACCTAAACAAACAGTAATACAAGGTTGATACTCAATTGAAAAACAGGAAAAACCCGTAAAAGACAGGAAATTTGATGGGACAGGAAAATGTCATCGAGAAGTAGAAGTTTTAAAATCACTGGATTTTTCAATAGTTTTCCAAATTATAATTATAATGAGTATAGCCCAGTGTAATCCATTAGTTCTACCTGTATGGTATGTAATTTTTCGAAGAGAACTCACATTAAATCTGATAAGTAATAATAATTATAATAAGAAATGCTACCAATGAGGGCCGCAAAAAAAACATATATTTTACAATATTTCTTTCCTTCCAGAATTCTAATAAATTTGTTTTGAATAATTAAGAATGTAATAGAAAACGTTGAAAATATTAGGGGTTTGACTTGTAACTAAAATGTTGGGAAATACATATTTTCTACTGTAAAACCTGGAAAATTCAGGACATTTTAAAACGTTAAAAAAGGTATATCGACCCTAAATAGGAATACTAAGCCACCATGTAGCAATTAAAAGAAAATTAAAGGGAGAATTCATTCTATCGATGCGAATATTTTTCTCAACTTTTGTTTCAAAATGCCTTATAAACTAGACACAATATGACTTTCAACTGTAAAATGTATTTTATCCTGCCACCGAACAGAAACGAAATCTTTCCCGGTTTTTAAAATTAATTAAATATAGTGTACTCGAATGTAATTACGTGTTACATAGGAGCTGCGTGGTGTTTTAATAACAATTATAAAGCAACCAAACAACTTTGCTGACATTTTCCTCGTTCATTTCATCCCGTGTGTGGGTTAAGAGGGTGGTCATAATCAACGTTTACCGTGTTAAGTCTTTGTGATCTCAAGAAACGCTTGCCATTCTCTCAAATATCTCTTATTGAGAAACACATTGTTTTACACGCCTCTTTAATAAATGGATTGTTTAACTATTTATTGAATATGGATGTGGAGGTTGGCTGGAACAGCGTTTCTCAAAGGCAGCTTGCCAAGTCAGGGGCACCTTGAGACTTTAAGATCTTTGTAGGGTTTATTTTTTAAATACACCTTAATTTAGCAACATATTAAATTGAGAAGAAGAGATGCGATTCTAGCTGTCTTCTACTAAGCCAGGTATTAAAGATATTTGCTAAATTGTTTAACAATGCCATGGTTCTCACTATAAATTATTTCGGAAAAAAATAAATCATGTTTAACAAATACTGTAATTATTTTTTAAAGTTATTTATGATTATAATTAAGTGAATTAAAAATATATATATATATTTTCAAAAAAATTCTCAAAGTGTTATATTCTAAGGCGGTAAATATCGAACAAAACTTCTGCAATTTTTACTTTTCCATATCAAGAGAAAGTATTGTAATCGTGAAAAAATTGATCTCGAGATAATGACGAATCTTTACGTTTTATGTGAACTTGAACAAAAAAAGGGTATTTTATAATTTTGTCCATCCCCATGTCTGTATGTCTCTCTGGCTGTCTGTCCTGGCCCCAGATCCAAAATGGTTTGATGGATTTTGTTCAAACTTGATATTTAAATTTATTAGGGCTATACCACAAAACTAATTTTTACCTTAGCCCTTTGATTGAGGGTAGTTTATTTATGATTAATTTTTTTCACTCCCAAATATTTTGAAAATGGCTATAGTGATTTTGCTTAAAATGTATATCTGGGGGTGTTTGACATGAACGTGACAAATTATGCTATATATATTTTTTTATTTGTAGGGAGGAGGGGAATAGGTTTTGGGTACTATACTAATGACTTTTTTTTTTAAAAAAAGGAAGATTTTATTAAAATTGCCTTAGTTATTTTGATCAAAATTAATATTGGGGGACTATTTTACATCATCAATAACAATGCATCAATATTTATCTAAAATAAATTAATTTAAGGGTAGTTTCCTTATGACTATATATAGAAAATTTGATTATTTTTTTTGTAAATTGACCTTGAAAATTGAAATCAAAATAGAGATCTATGAATAGTTTTTCGTGATAAATAAGAACACATTTGTATTTTTACAAATAAATAATTTTAAGGTAGTTAAAAGAAATTGAAAATGTAAATTTTGTGAAATATATTTGAATAGTTTAGTTTAAAATGTATATATATAAACAGCGATTAATGTGATTAACAAGCTTATGTGTTTGTTTTTATGAGGAAAACATACTTAAGGGTAGTTTACTCAAAACCCATTTTTGAAAATTATTTTCGCAGCCATAATATATGATTATAATATGAGAAAGTTAGTGCGGTTGTGTCGTACTATTTTTTTTTTAAGGTTGTTAAGGGTTCCGGAGGTTAAAAAAGTTTAAGAACCGCTGGCTTAGACAATGTTGAACAGCATTAGGGTGGATAGGGTATGGGAAAACCACTTTGAAAAGTCACATGTGGAAAACTAACACCCCCCCTCCTCCCCCCAAATTCATTTGA
This sequence comes from Timema cristinae, assembly GCA_039000515.1. Lineage (NCBI taxonomy): Eukaryota > Metazoa > Arthropoda > Insecta > Phasmatodea > Timematidae > Timema > Timema cristinae. The sequence continues at coordinate 33,656 of JBCFYV010009834.1, read as the reverse complement.
ACCAAGTTTGGACCTCTAACTTGCCACAACCGGAAATACAGTCTAATTGAAAGCCTTGCCTTCTAAGCTGCGTAATCACTTGTGCGGGTTGCATATCTGGTTAAATATATACAAAATAAAAGGTACGGTACAGTCGTACAAACTTTATCATGTAGTTTTGTAGCTTGGAACAAAATTTTCAAAAATTGGCTTTCAGTAAACTTTTCCTCGGAAAAACAAACATGTCATCTTGTTATTCACAATAAACATCCTTCATATAAAAAATGTTATTAATATAACTGTTCAAACAATTATTTTTTAAATCAGATTTGTTAGAATCAGTATTCATAAAAAATATTCTTACTACTTATGTTTATAGAACAATCTGACTAATAATGAAAAACAATTCCCAGATACTCATTTAAACTAAATCTTGATCCACCAAACTGCTAGGGACAGAAAAAATGGTAAAATCCACTTTTTGTGGTTAAAGAGCGAAAGGATGTCGTCATAAACTCGAGGTCGAAAATGTGCACGATTATAATACTCATCTTTATATGAGAAAGTATAAAGGTATATATTAAAGAACAATTAAGTTGATAAGGACTGGTTAGCGGGATATTAGATAAAAAGACTCCGCTCGAACCAACACATTTATTGAAGAGTGGTTTTCTGAATTCTTCATTTAACAACAGAAAAACTTGAGTCAGTTGAATAGTTTTTTATTCCTTTTTAAAATAATATTTTTTCAATTATTTTTTTGTGTATGGTAAAACTTTTTCACTGTTATTAGTTTCAGTTTTTTAAGGTGGGGATGTAGGGAGTGCAGGAAAAAGTCAATGATTTTTTTCTGCAGTTTTTATATAAAAACTTTTTTTGTCAAAATAAATCAAATAATGCTTCCATACAAACATAGATTTTATATTTTCTCCCCATGATGACCTCAACATTTCTTGAGTATCTGTCAACGGTGTCCTGGAATTTAATTCCAACTTTTTATTTTCATTTAAAAGGTTTTCAACTAATGCTGCGATGTTCAGGGCAGATATTCAAGGACTCTTTATATCACCATGTGAAGAAAATTAAGCTATGTTTGTAATAAAGCAATATTTTATTTATTTTGGCCAAAAATTTTTGCAAAATCACTTAACTTTTCTTGCTTTCCATAATACCCTCCTGAAAACTAGAAAACCAAAAATCGCTCCACACTGTGACGCCTGGTTCGAACTTAGTCACATACCTAAGCTGGGTGCTAATCGTGGGGAGAGACAGGTGCTAAAAAAATGTTCAAAATAATGTAAATTAATGTGCTTCTGTAATGAGCTGAACCTGGAATTTTCGTAAATTGTCGTAAGCTGACAACTTTATAAGAAAAACTCGCGCTAAGATTTTATAACTTCTTTTAGTTTACCGCAGGTGGTTAAAAAATCTCATATAGAAATAGAAATCACATCTAACTTAAGAATGGTTTTATTTATCGATCATTCTTAAAACGGTCAGCGCCTCTAATTCTAGGGTAACGTGCCAACTTTTTGTGTACAACCCTGGCGAAGAACTACGAACTGAGTTACTATATACTACCAACTACGTTTACTTATTTTTAAATAGATTAAAAAACTAGTTTCACATAGAAAATTTCACCGTCACAAATTCATAAATGCGAAGGGGAATATCTAGTTAGGTTTTCCTTGTTCTTTCTTTCTTCTAATTTTTGAGATTCTGACGCGGAAGAATGTCTTAAAATATAAAATACACTTTTATGTGTCTTTAAATTATTTTACAACACAGTACATCTTTTAGCAACTTAGGAAATATATTTTTAATTATCTTTGAAGTATGTTTTAAATTAATTTTATGACATTGCATGTATGCTGGTTATATAATATACTATATCATACTAAAACTAAAATATAATGTGTTTTTGTGTGTTTATGGGTATGTCTGTAACGTGGCATAAGTATTTAGGGGAAAATGGGTGTGCATCCCAGTCTTCTCTTACATTTATTGTAAGCCTGATGTCTTAAACCATGTGTCTCCCGGTATGGCTAGCTCCAAAACATCAATCTTGATATATGTACTTAAAATACTTTTGGATGTGATTAATATTAGGTCGAAAAAAATTTAATGTTGAAGGTACTCACAAAAATCTGTCACATCAAATGGATGCCCTTAAAAATGCCCTCTTTCTCTTTGATCAATATGCATGGACATGAAGAGAAAAAAAAAGATCAGTTCTATTTTGAAACAAACGTGATACAAGTTCTCTTTACTATTTGTTGTGCTGATCCCCCCACCCCCCCACCCCCACCCATCCCCTCCTCTCCCAGCCTTGTGTGATCATGTGTTGGGGTCGTGCGATGCCTTTGATGGGGGACGTTCGAGTGGAAGTGAAGCTTTGTTCTTGTGCAAATCGAATAATTGTGTTCGTCGCGGAAGTGATATTCCTGTCCGTCGATATGAAAGGGAGGAGGGTAGCTCTGTTCCGTTGGGGCTAGAACCAGCCAAACCCTTCTCCGCGCGGGCGCGGGCGCAGGCGCTCATCGGACACGGCTATGGCTGTAGCTATGCGAATAAGGGTAGCTTGGTTTGACCACTTTTATTTACTTTCTCTCGACTTCTAGGAGAGAGAAGTATTGTGGTCGTCAAAAAATCAAACTTGAGATTTTGTAAAATGTAATCGTTTCATGACTCCCTGAAACAACAAAATTGGTTTTCGCGATGCCTAGAGCTGAATCCATTTTACCGATCAGGCTAAAACTTGATATATGGGGTATTTAATAAGGGCCGCCCCGAGGAGTTTTTAGAATTAGATTTCCAACCCTTAAATTAAGAGTAGTTTACAAAAGGGCAAAAAGAGAAAAAAAAAATATTTTCTTGAAATGTTCTCAAACAATTTTGAATAAATTTGCTATCTAGGACCTGTTTAACATTACAATAAAATATCACCTCACTTTTCCCATGAAAATAACTTTGAGGGTAGCTTACATAAGCATAAATTTCCACTTTTCATCATTTCTCCACAACTATTTGAGATGCGAACTAACTTATCGTAAAGTTGCAGTACTATTAAATACAAAATTCATTTGTTTGAAATATAGATTTATAAAACCAATAGTTTCTAAGCTATAAACAAGTATATTGAAATAAATTGTTATTCTCTTTACCCGCCTCGGTGGCGTAGTTGGCTAACGCGCTTGTCGTGTTGAGCTCGACTGCTGAGGACGGGGAGATAGAGGTTCGAATCTCGGTCGGGTGAACTGGGAGTGGTTTTTCCTAAATGGTTTCCCACTCTCCCTCCACGCAAATGCGGGTTCACTTCCTCTAATTCATCCTTCCCAATTCCTAATCCATTAGCGTAATTAGTACTTAAAGCGTATAGCCCGAACGGGTAGTAAGACGTGGTGCTAAATATTAATATTAATATTAATTATTCTCTTTGGTGGATAGAGATGTTCCTCTTTTTACAATGTTTATGTAAAAGTGTATATTATTTCATTTTTGCTCTTTGGTATAGTATTTATGCGAAAATGTATATTATTTAGTTTAACAGATCTTACAAGATCTTAGTATAAGATAAAAGAGAGTGAAAATCTGTTCGGTGCACCGTACCATTTATTTTATGAATCATATTTTCGTGCCTCGTATCTTATTATCTGTCCTAGCTATCCACATATTTTCACTTCAAAGGCATGGTTGAGGAAGGTAGGATTTAGAGGAAGAATGAAACACCATAAGAAATAAAACACCTTAGTAACTCGGCCTGGATTCATACCAGGACTCCTGTCACTGGTAAACCAAACTAGATGAGAATGACGCCTTTGTCCTTGTATCCACTCGTGTGAGGTTTTTCTCTCACTTCTCATATACTGGCGTAATTTACATGCCATCTTATTTAAATGTAGAGTATACTGGTCACAAAATGTGACCGGCCTTTGGTTCTTAGGTCCCACTTCAAGTCGGCCACCACACAAGCTGCTAATTTTCAATTGTTTGTGCATACTTTCTTCTTATAATACAAAGACAATTTGTTTTCTTACGGATAAAATATTGTAATCTCGAACGTTTCCGCCCTCTATTCTGAATCTTGTCATTTTATTTGCCCCGAACTCAAAGATGTGGGGTATTGCAATTCTGGCTTTCCCTCTTTATGTCTGGACTTGAAGCTACGTTCGAAATGTCATCCAAACTTTATATTTAGATTTCAGGGTCATATATTAAGGTCAAATCGTGGCTATAAAATTAAGGGTACTTTATAGGTTCTAGGTAACTTTTTGGAATATTTTGATTTGATTTTGGTTCTTTACTGTACAACATAGCTTTAGGTAACACCATTTTTTCCCAGCTTTCGACTATGTTAATTTGCACGGAGTATACTTTGTTCGGTATGGGGTACTTTTTTCGTGCTGTGAAATGTATTCCTGTGACCACTGGAAGTTTCTCGAATGTTAATCGTATTAGGCTTTACCGAAGTGTTTCTATTTACACATCATTAGGGACTTTGGGCTCGTGTAAAGTTTGAATTTTCAAGTGGCGATAGGAAACGCAAACAAGAGAAGTAAGAAACAACTTTACACTTTGCTTTTGATAGCGGTCGACGCGAGTTAAAGCTACAACTTTTCCTACGTAGGGTAGGTAGTGATGAGGGGCAGTTTTTATCTAATTAAACATTCATAAAATTAGTAGTTGAGCTTGCTGCTTTTAAAGTAAAAACAAAATTAATAAATCTATATATATGTGTTGTTTAAAGCACGTTTATGTTGACCTTTGAGCAACTTTTTAAAACGTGCTATTTTTGTGGATTTTTTTTTCAAAAGAAAATGGTTTCTGGTAGTTTTTTAAACTGTACACATCTTATTTTATTTTAAAAATAGATCAGAAATTTTTACACCTATATTACCCGGAAAGTAGCAAGATTACCTCGCTGGTTTCTATTATGGTGCAGCTTATTTGAGAGGGCCATGTGAAACCCATAGAGCTTTCACCATAAAGGGGGTGTATATTCTCGTTAGTAAAGAGTGGCACGAAATTAATTGCTTTACTATGGACATACTGCAGTGGTTTCTAACCTCTTGCAGGTTTTGACCTAGTTTTTTTTTCTCAGGGACCATAGCGACCCTTGATGACCTAGCGTTCAAATCCGAGTTTTGTAATTAATTTCTCAATATTTATTTCTGCCCGTTTTGGATATTCACATTTAATAACACTAACGAGGTAAGGATTAGGAAGGTATAATTTAGAGAAAATGTACCCTTATTTATGTGTTGGAAGAGGTGGAAACCGTTTATGAAAAATCCCCCCACCGGAACCTCCAGTCACCGGCAAACCAGGCTATACGAGCTTGACCTCTAGCCCACGCGTCCACCTAAGCTGGTTTTAATGATCATAAATTGATTATAATGACTATGTAGACATAACTAAGTTGGTGCAACGAGCCTGGTGGGTATTTTGGAAGTCGTTCACCCAAACACGAGACTGATAACAGTAAACTAACTCATCGAACTTATTATAAGCGCTGGATAACAAAAAGGAACTTAAACACTAACCTAAAACAATTTATATAATTTTAGCCTTTCATTCAAATTTGAATTTTGCGCTGTTTTATAGCCATTATAATCACTTAAAATAAATGGTACAATGAACCGTACAAACTTTCTCTTTTATTTTAAATTAGACATATTTACTAAAAACTAGTAAGATTCGTGAAACGAAATAATGTACATAGTGGTAGAAACACTCCACCAAAGAGCATAAATGAAATAATATACATTGTTACAGAAACATTGAGAAATTAGGAACATCTCTGTCCAACAAATAGAATAACCATTTATTTATAGCTCAGAAACTATTAGTTTTATAAAAAATACACAAGCTGGTGCGGAACACGAGTGATTCATATTTAATTACTTGCTCAAGCCAATCTTCCCTCAACACACATTGTTTTAATAACCTGAAATTAGTCATTTAACGAGCTACTCGTTAATCTAATGATTTTGGAAATAGATGAATTTGTTTCCTAGATAATATTTATAATACCGTAAGAAGTTTGTCACCACAACTCTTCCTACATTAAGATGTGTATTTTTACAATTTTTATAACAAACAACTTTTTTGGTCAAAATAAATAAAATATTGCCCAGTAGGTACATTAAATTGTATACAGATAGTTACCTCAACAGTGGTTTAGTATTGGTCATATACCCATGACAAGTATTAAACAACTGTTGAGGTTTATATGTGTAGAAAATTTAGTTTAATGTATCTACAGAAGCAATAATGTACTTACTCATTTTGGCCTAAATAGTTTTTTTCTTAAAAAAAAACTTAAAAAATATGGATATTAATTCTAATTTTATTTTGTCCCACCTTAATTATACAAAACAATAGCAGGGAATGATGGGAAATGTTGGCTGTGATGTGTGCTGCGCCCCAGAAGCTGAAATTGCGCAGTGGCCAACCGAGCGGAAGTGTTTTATTATTATTACTACTATGGGTGTGTCGCAGTACAGATTTCCCCGTGTGGTACGTGCGTTGTGGGATTCATGGTTGCTAATGGCCTCCCCTTTCCTCTCAAGAAACGCAGATCTGTTACAGTAGACGTGCATTAAACGTCCTCAAGTGAGTACACTCGTGTGCAGCATCACTCCGCTAAGTATCTCAATGTACACACTGTCGGAGTAAAATACTAGCTCGGCGAATATTGGCAGATGTGACGTAATTATTTGATTATAGACCTGGTGGTTACAGGTAGGGGAAACATGGGAAAGCTAGGTAATTGTTTAATATCCAGAAATATAATTGAAAAAAAGTTAAAATCAGGAATTTTAAATTCTCTGCTAAAAGATATCCATTAATTTCGCATCTAAACACTGAAACAAAAATGAGATATTTTTTTTCTCGCGTGTTAACAAAGTGCATTGCCTAGGAATAGCGCTCCAACTTAATTTGGTTGTTCAGTGTTTGTTTTTTATACCATATTTACACTTTTATAAATAATACCTAAAAATAACCTATACATATGTTGATGTTTAGTAGCTCCTAGCATTTTTTTTATATGTGATCAGTAATAATTAACGAAAAGATTGTCACTTACTAAGAAAAGCCTTAAATCATAACTAATGAAAATAAAAATTACTTCTAAGTAATAGTAAAAATAATAAAATTGAGTGATAGTATTTGGTAGACTAACGTGGTGAGTTATCCCACGCACAAATAAAGCAAAAAGTAAAAAAATAAATGTCAGAATGATTGAAAAAATACTCATACCTCTCTCTTATGCTGTGCATTGTTGCCAGATTTTACATTTAAGGCGACAGCACATGAAGGACAGTCGTAGTCGGTGGTAGACAATTTGATCGGTCGAAATGTTCACTCTAGATTCAAAAGGGGCTCTACACACGACATACTAAAAATATTGATCTACGACAAATATGACACATTCCATTTCTGAACCGACTTCACAGAGACCCGATTATTGGTTGCTTGTCGGCGGTGAAATGGGAATCCCGTTTTCAAGCATTGACGCACACAGGAACTAGAAATAAATTTGACCGACATTTTTATAGTAGTGTACGAGGTGCGGTGTGTAAATTGTCAGTATGACAGTATATTATTAGACATTAAAATTAATTCACATTCGATGACTATTGAAATATTTCTCTGGGTAGGAAAGTAGATCCTCAGACAAAATATGAAACAGCCCTTTTGAAAACAGCTGATTGTACATAGGATGAAGACAATAATTCCGATCTTTTTTTGTTTTAATTTCTATAATATTGCTGAACATCCCAATCTCTAGAAATGTACCAACCCTGAGGGCAGAATACACAAACATCATATTGATTATTCAATCACCGGATTGTCAATAATCTTGCTCATAGGTAAGTAAAAAGTTTGAGTTTCAATAAAGTTAACTAGGGATCAAAATCTTCGATCAGTGGACCTTAGATTTGATAATAATGATTAAGCAAAACAAACATTGCAACACTATAAAATGCTCTGTAGCCTATTTGGAAAATCTGATTGTTACATGACTTGGAAGTTATATTTAAGGTTGTCTTTAGTGTAAACACGTTATGTCTCTGGTAACCTAGGCTGCCTGATATTTATATATTAATTTCAATAAATTGCAATTTAGGGCATGTTCCTTAAGGTGGGACGTGGGGAACGCAAGAAAAAAACAGTAATTTGGCAGTTTTTATAGCAAAAAGTTTTTTTGGGCAAAATAAATCAAATGTTGCTTCTATACAAATACAGAGTTTAATTTTCTTCACATGATGATATCTACAATTCTTGAATATCTGTCAAAGGTGCCGTAGAATTTCGTAAAACATTTTCTCTTCATTTACAAGTTTGTAGGGGAATGCCAGGCCTCCACCGTGGTTCGGATTCCACGTTAAACTGTAGGTCCTTCATTTCATCTCACAATCACCCTACCATTACACATTAGCGTAAGTGCGTATAACCCGAACGGGTAGTAAGACGCGGTGCTAATAATAATAATAATAATACAAGTTTGTAATATAATTCCGATATGCTCATGGCAGATATTGAACAAATTTTGATTTCCACCATGTGGAGAAAAGAAAAGTCTATGTTTTTATTGAAGCAGCAATTTGTTTATTCATTTTGACTAAAAATAATGTTTTGCTACAAAAACTGCAAAAACACGTATTGTCTCGCGTTCCCTACACCTTAAGAAAAAGGTTTTAAACAATTTTGTAATAATATTAATAAATACATATTAATAAAAACTTGTGAATGTGGGGAATGCCAGGCCACCACCGTGGTTCGGATTTCACGTTAAACTGTAGGTCCTTCATTTCATCTCACAGTCACCCTACCCATTGCACATTACCGTAAGTGCGTACAACCCGAATGGGTAGTAAGACGCGGTGCTAATAATAATAATAATAATAATAATAATAATAATAATAATAATAATAATAAATACAAACAATAACATACAATTAATAAATACAATCAATAATATAAAACCAGTCTAAGCCTCAACACATTCTATTTCTATCTGTGTAAAGAAAATCTTATTTATTTCCTGTAACTGCTGAGGATCTCAACCATTCCTTATAACTTATTGAATGACTAAAAAACTTTATCTAAATACGCCATAGTTGACACTACTATTATAATAAGTCACACTAAAATTAATCTATAAAACACACACTCTACTTTTAATAACCACTTAAATAAGGATGCACAAACTAAGTCAGTTAATATTAATATTTGAAGGTTATGTATCCAATAATTAACAAGATGATTGGATAATCAAACAGTTGATGGGAGAGAATTGGCTGGTTCGCTTAACCAGAGATTTGATTGACAATCACTTCCTAATTGTTAGTGGTTCAACTGAACATGAGGTTTGAGACATTGATTGGAGATCAACTTATAACTGACTGAGCCACTGATTATTTTGTTTGTGCATCCGGCCCTAAGGGCAATCATGTCCTAATTGTTAACGATGCAATTAAAAATGAGGTTTGAGACACTTATTGGAGATCGTTTTACATCTTTTCTTTGATCAAGCCACTGATTATTGTGCAACCGGCCTTGAATCTTCCATGGCACACATCCAAACATTACCCACAACCGACAAACAGTTGATGGTAGGTTGCACATGTCGCTAATTGTCGCCTTCAGGTGTCTACCATCGACTGAACCACGACATTGTCTGTCGTGTGCGGTTGAAACTTTTTAGCAATGGTTTTTATTACCTAAACCCGTGACAAATATATCCAGATTGTTCAGTGTTTCATATTACTGACCGTCGAGAAGTGAGATATAGTATTGTTTTTACTACCCAAACCCGTGACAAATATATCCAGATTGTTCAGTGTTTCATATTACTGACCGTCGAGAAGTGAGATATAGTATTGTTTTTACTACCCAAACCCGTGACAAATATATCCAGATTGTTCAGTGTTTCATATTACTGACCGTCGAGAAGTGAGATATAGTATTGTTTTTACTACCTAAACCCGTGACAAATATATCCAGATTGTTCAGTGTTTCATATTACTGACCGTCGAGAAGTGAGATATAGTATTGTTTTTACTACCCAAACCCGTGACAAATATATCCAGATTGTTCAATGTTTCATATTACTGACCGTCGAGAAGTGAAATATAGTATTGTTTTTACTACCCAAACCCGTGACAAATATATTCAGATTGTTCAGTGTTTCATATTACTGACCGTCGAGAAGTGAGATATAGTATTGTTTTTACTACCCAAACCCGTGACAAATATATTCAGATTGTTCAGTGTTTCATATTACTGACCGTCGAGAAGTGAGATATAGTATTGTTTTTACTACCCAAACCCGTGACAATTATATTCAGATTGTTCAGTGTTTCATATTACTGACCGTCGAGAAGTGAGATATAGTATTGTTTTTGGTCGTAAAATAATCTCGTTCTATTGAAAGTAACTTATATTTCGCGAAATGCAACATCCCGTCACTATAATTTTCGATTAAAATCACGGTATGACCTTAACTGCCGTTACAGTGTATAATTTATTTTTCCTTCAGAGATTGGAAACTCAAACTAGAAATAAAAACATGTAAAAAACACGTTACTTTTGAAGCACCTTCTATAAAATACTTGCGTCATATTTTGTTTGCGGTCAACAATGACAAATTTTACAAAAGACCTATTATTAGTGTTGTTTCAAAGGAATTGATAATATCCATTAAAATTGAAAGCTGCAGTTCACATGATTTGACGTATGAATACGTGATCGTAGGTCTAGTAACTTTTAATATTTGTCAGGTATGTTGATTACTTTTTATAAAAGCGGGAAGAGGCGGGCTAAAAGTCGTTTGAAACACTTATATTAATTATGTTGATCGCTATTGGAAAAAGCCTTGTTCTGTCAGCGACCATAAACTCGCTAAACGTTGTTAATAATAATAACCCGGGGCAAGGCCGCACTTGAGACTTGTGTAATGTTTCTCTGGACGTCTTCCTATTCGGCTCGTCGGTTGCTAATTGAGGTAGTAATATTGTGCACGGCTGCTTTCTTGGGGCTCTCGTTTTATCTCGCTGAGATTGTATGGCGTATCCTCTCTCTATTCGAAAAAAGAATCATTTTAAACAGTTTAAAGAAAGTAATAATTTAAATGAGAGATGGACATATCTAAAATAATGTTAATTTATCCGAGAAAAAACATAAACTAAGATTATAAAATATTAGTTTTGCACCTCTCAATTAGTATAGGTTTTAGTTTATAATAAAAATTAAATCATTGATAATTTTTGACCTTGAGCTTATGATAAATCCACGTTTCATGTGCTCCTAAATTCATAAAGATGGGTTTACATATTTTTGTTCCTCTGTTTATATCAGGGCTACAGCAGAAACTTTTTAAAGAATTTTGTTAAAACTTAATATTTAGATGTTATATGGTCATAGCTCTAAGGGAAATCCTTATTTTAATTCTAACTCTAAAATTAAGGGCCGGTTGCACATGCGAAATATTAATCCTTCAATCACGTTATTACTAATAATTTATCTATATCAAGAAAAGTTTGTTCTACAACAAAGTTAATTAGGGATCAAAATATCCGATCACCTTACCATAGATCTAATCAAATAATCAAGTAAAACAAACATGGCAACACTGTAAAAAGTATCTTATTATTATTATTAGCACCGCGTCTTACTACCCGTTCGGGTTATACGCACTTACGCTAATGTGTAATGGTAGGGTGATTGTGAGATGAAATGAAGGACCTACAGTTTAACGTGGAATCCGAACCACGGTGGAGGCCTGGCATTCCTCACATTCACAAGTTGTGATTAATACACGTCTTGTCAGAGGTGAAGGAAGGGTTTGGTAATCAGATAAATCTGTGCCGGGACCGAGGATTGAACCCCGGCCGCCAGCATAGAAGTCCGACACCTTACCCCTAGACCACCAGGTCACCCTAAAGTATCTTATTTTAAAAATCTGATTATGAAATGAAAAAAATGTGTAAATACTATGTTTCTGGTAGCTAAGCTGCCTGATATTTTTTATATTAATTTTAATAAATAACAATATCGGGCACATTCCTTAGTAAAAAGTGTTTAAACAATCTTTAGTGATATTAATAATACACACAATAAAATGTAATAGGCTTGGACTTCATCTCAAATTTTATTTTCCTCTGATGAAATAAAATCTAATTTCTTTCCTGTAACTGCTTTTAATCTCAATCGTTCTTTATAATTTCATTGTATATTTAAAAAACACTTCATCTTAAGACCCGATAATTGACACTTCTATCCTTAAAAATAAGTCTGTCAAAATAAATATATAAAACCCACTTATTACTTTTATTAATCACTTGAATAATGAAGCAAAAGCAGCTAATTAAGTTATTAAATCTTGTAGGCTATATTTTCCATCAACATGATCGGATAATCAAACAGTTGATGGAAGAGAATTGGCTGAGACACTGATTGGAGATCGAATTACATCTGATCTTTGATCAAGCCATTGATTATTGTTTGTTCAACCTGACCTCAGACTAGTTTACTGATTGCACATTTTTGATGGTTTTACATTTCTTTGAAATTTTTTTTAATGGCTGTGTTCAAAGCTGATATCTGATGCTTTAACTGACTATAACACTTAAAACTTCTTTTCAGATAGAAAATCATTTAAATATAGTTTACTGGTACCAGATTTGGTTTTAGCTATGATATTCTATATAAGGAAATACGTACGATTGCGTTTTGGCCTTCTTTTTAAATACAAAATATGAAATTTTGCCTTTTTCCAACCTTGTTGGTGATATTCTGCGGTTATTTCTATTTATTTTTTTTATTTTTATGTGAAAGGAATTTTGTTTCACATAATGTATCTTTAAATATACATTAAATATTACAGAATGGGAGGAAGTTCTACTATAATCTACAGTCGGTGAAACAAAGCCCAACAAACTCTATTGTTGCGTCAATATCGTGTGTTTGATCTGAAAGTAAACTATAGTTACCGGTTTTAATTACATCTTATGTCAACCTGTGTAGCAGAAGCATCATATCTTCCCATTTAGTTCTTTTTTTAGTTCACGATGGTGTTTTTTAATATCGATATAGGCTACTAGTTCTATGAAAATTAACTTGGGAGAAATTTCATTAAGTGTATGAGCGCATGCATTTTCCTCCACTTCGCTACGACTAGTGTCTGTGCAGTAAATTAAAAAGTTGTTTTTCTAAAATCTGAAACTCACCAAAACTTACTTATGTTCAATTGCACAACACAATTTAATGTACAGTTTGTTAGTTTTCTTTAAAATATTGATAATCCACTTAAATATTTCGCATCTACAATAGAAAACAAAATCACACATTTTTTTAAACGTGATGTTCACGGTTGGGAGTATCTAAACAATTAGGTCGTTTTAGAAATATTTATTAATGGAAAATTTTGGAGTAAATCTACCAAAATATTTTTTAAGTGTGATCTTTGAACCCTAGTAAGTTTGTGTAAAAGTGTTAACCGTCGTAATCCATTCATGAAACTTGAAAAATAGGATCGTTGCTGGTTTTGGTTTCCATACTGCTTCGTCAATAAATTTAATTGGGCAAGTTTATCGTGAGAAGTCCGTAGAGCAGGGGTGGCGAGAGTCGTAAATCAAAAGTTTCAGACTCCGATAAGGTCTATCGCCCTAGTCGGGACATAAAGGTGATACAAGGGCTACTTCATCTATTGATGTATTTGATGAGTGGGCCTGGTCATCAGTCTTAACTTCAGTCTTCTAACCTGGCAGTTACATTTCAGCTTGACGTGCGATACGTCTTGACCATTTCACTTGTCGAATGATAAAGAGAAAACTATTAATGATCGCTGAGAGTTCAACTGCGCGTCTATACAAGCACGGTCATTAGGAACAACACGTAAAGGTCGATGCACACTTGATCCACCGTCGTGCGTTGCGTTGACAAATCACAAAATGTGTACTAAAATCTCTCCAATGCGCCAGTCACACTTATCGCATCAAAGGTTCCTCATCCAAATATATCTTCGCACATTTCCAGTGCGTCGACATGACCAACAGGTATAAATCTCACGTTGTTCCGCCGACAATGAGCACAAGTCTGGTGATTGGTGGGTGGGGCTCGTTTACAATACTTGATCATCAGTTGCAATACTTCGTCGCACGTGTGTCAACTCGATGACCTCGAAGTGCGATGGAAGGGGATGCGCACTAAAGTTGGTATTTTTTTACAATCTTAGTAATAAAAACTGATTCAGTGGCTGCATAGACCGGCAATAGACTAGACTGCCAATAACAGGGAGATTAGGATTTGAATCCCGTATGGTGTACTGATGTGGTTTTTCATAAATGTATTTCCACTCTCCCACGCAAATGCGGGTACACTTCCTCTAAATTCAACCTTCATCCCTAACTCATCAGTGTAATTAGCACATGTGTGGATAGCCTATACAGGTTGTAGGGCGCGGTGTTTAAAAAACAGAGGCTGATGTTCGTTATTTGTCCGAGTTAGAGAGACCAGACGCAAATAGAAGATAACATATTGGCATTTTTACCAAATATTCTTGGTGTGGTATTATGGTTGAATTTAACGGGAATTTTTTTTAAATACAATCGATATTTAACACAGCCTGATACAAATTTTCCTTTGGACACACGTTTAATAAGTATCCAACTTAGGCATCAATAGCTTTAACTCGGTTTGTTTAAGGTGGGGATGCGGGGAACGCGAGGAAAAGTAATTGTTTTTGCAATTTTTATAACAAAACTTTTTTTTGTAAAAATAAATTAAATATTGTTTCCATACAAACATGGAGATTAATTTTCTTCACGTAGTGATATCAACAGTTCTTGAATATCTGTCATAAACATAGTTGCATCATCTAAAATAAAAACTTTTTTAAATGACGAGAAAAGGTTTTCATAAAATCTCAGGACACCCTTGACAGATATCCATATGCACCTTTATACACACACATATTTGATGTTCTTAAGAATACTTTTGGTTGATACAAGGTCCCTTCGTCTTGTGAGAGTTAAATAGTCTTAAACGAACACTTCTTAGTATTGCGTGGTGTCGTGGTTTTGCCGTGTTTTGGTCACTCCTGCCAACCGGGCGGGCGTGTCCCATATACACCACCTGGGCGAGAGAAGGTTGTTACCGACCTGACACGAACAATAAAGGACCTCTCCCCCCCCCTCCCTAGTTCTGTGGTGTAATGGGGAAGCTGTAAAGACTCCTTGATGTGACACAGAGGACAATGCCAGTATTACACTGGCGAGACTAATTTCTAGGTGGAGCATCTCGGCTACATTTTGATTTAGCGAGCTAGGGCTGTTAGCTGCATTAATGTGACCATGGAAACTTTCGGCAACACATTATAAATATACTTTTCAAAAGTTTCACTGATGATGTAAAAAGCTTGTCTTGAAATTAGATATTTGATATTCCTTATATAGACCATTTTACAGAACATTATTGTGGGCGTAATTTGTATTTTTTTTTATTTCAATACAACCAAAACTTCCGCTTCATAACTTGTCAGAACATATAGTTTACATACATTGTTTTCTTTTACGATTAACAAATTAAAAAATAGTATTTTCTAACTTATGTCAACCATGTTGTAACTTTTAAATCATCATTTTGTCATACTTGTAATGAGTTAGCAATTGCTTTCAAAAAAATTTGCCTCTTAGTATATTCGAATTGGTTTTCCGGTTTCACGTTAGCATTCATTTAGATTCATTGAAGGTGTGCCTAATTGAAGGCTTAGTAATTATGGGTATAATCTGGTCCAAATTACTAAATGATCTATTTAAGGCCCGGCGCTGTGACCAGGACCCCAGAACGTTAAGCTTAGTTAGGCCTATTATACAATTTACCAAATGGCAACTTGGTCTCATAAGTAAGCGACTTTGGGTCACCCCTATAAATAACGTGGTTTGGCATACTTTGGGGCAATTCCTGAGAGCATTTGGAGCCATCGTTATCAAATGTTTTCCCTATTCAACTCCATAGATAGGACCGGTACCTTTTAAGGCTCTATGGGTCACGTGATTGAGTGTGTTCTAGAATATCCCACTGAAAATCGATCTATAGAAGCTTCATTGTGGGTCACTTGGCGTCCAGAGACAACGTGCTGGATCACATACAACGATGATGATTATCGGGCTCATCGCATCAGTCCTTGAGACGTGACTGTCTGTTTGTGTGTTTTAGGAGAGCTCACCTCCGAAACTGCCTCGAGAAGTTGAAGGAAATGGTGCCTCTAGGCCCAGAGGCGTCCAGGCACACGACGCTAGGCCTCCTCACGAAAGCGAAACGGTTTATCAAGGTAAGCCGCATGCTTTAGTCGCGAGTCCTGAGAACCGCCATCCCGACTTGAATAATCGTCACACTTCACAAAGAGTCTCAACCTTGTGCCTGTTTATTTTAGAATATTTCAACTAACCTAGTAATTGATATCAAACGCGTATTGGTAGGAACTTGGGTAAAGGCGCCACTCAATTCTCGACTTTGTTGAGGGTGGAGGGGGGGGGGGGGTTGAATTCCAGCTCAAAGTACTAAGGTAGCTTTTACTAATAGTTTCTCCGCTCTCCAAGATAGTGTATTTAAATTTTACCTTCTACATACATAAAGACGTGAAGAATCACATTTTACTTAAATTTAGGAACATAGATAACTTTTTTTACTTAGTCCTATTATGTATAAAAAGTTTCACAAGTGATCGAATAGACCTTAAATAGTGTATTGGAAATAATAACACAATCAACAGTTAGTTCTACTTTACTTTCAACATCACTCCCTCCCTCTCATTGCTTAATGAGTTGGGCTAGCAACCTCCTGCTTGTTGTTTTAACCACCCTTTAATTAACTAGAAGCGGGAACATCAATTAAATATTTTATAATTGGAATAATTGTGAGACTGAAGGTGCTGGCTGTTATAATGTACAATTGTACATGTACCGTCAAAACGATTGTGTGTTTCTTGCTATAGTTGAATCGCAATAGGAAGGTATGTTGAGAAAAAAGGACAAAATTGGAGTCAATATTTAAACATATTTAACTAGATTAATCTTTCTCCAACGTTGACACTATTTTTCAAGTGACAACTGTAGATTCCATATAGGTTTAGTAACTTTTTGTAACATTCCTAATATATTTGGAGGTTGGTAATACTTTAAGGGGGGGGGGGGGGGATTTATGGTTCGTCCGGAGTAATGTTAGGCTACGAAGGAAGATAACGTGACTTGTCTGTATTTTTACAGTTTTCATAGCAAAATGATGTTTTCAAAATTAATTAAATATTGCCTTTGTAGACATGTTTAGTTTTATAAATATAGTAATATCAACAATTCTCGAATATGTATAATAGGCATTAGGGATTTGACCAAACGTTTATCTTAAAACTCCACTGTGCCCATAACCAGGGCCGGTTCATGGCCCATGCGAGCAATGCGTCCGCAAATAAATCAATAAAATGATAGAAAAAATATGAGAGCAGTAAAATTTAATCAGCTACAACAGCACAAGCTGTTCGATTAGGGTTTGTTAGTTCTTTCTCCTCCTTTAATTAATTGGTATACTAATTTATCTAAGGATTTCATTGAAATAAAAATGTTAAAATATATTATCTTTATATAAAAACTATGCTATATGCATGATGCTCCGTTTATGGGTAATTTATTCATTCCCAAAATAATGTCAATCAATAGTATCTTTTTAAATAATTGGTTCAAGCCCACATTTTTTTCTTTATGTTCAAGATCATATAAAACATAGCTACCCTAATATATATTTTTTAGTCTGATTCATATTATCTAACTTTTTATGCGATTGGACTGCTCTAATCTTTTATAAAAAAAACTACCAATGGGGCCCACATTCTACAGTTCACATGAGGCCCCAAATTGGCTAGTACCGGCCCTGCCCATAGCCAATATACAATAAATGTTGATATGAATATACAGTTTGTAAAAAATTAAAGTTACTCGTATCTACTGAAGTATTATTTTTACTTATTTTGACCAAGAAGATCATTTGCTATAACAACCTGCAACAATACTGACCTTAAATCTCGTTCCCGGCCATCCCATATTAGGCTCTGTATAATTCTACAAATTATTTAAGAGGGCTAATTACTTCCTTTTTAATGCCTTTCCTGCCTCTATATAGGTCTAGATGAACATGATTGGTAGATGAGTTTGAAAATTACAAACTTAACTATTTGATGTGATTATTGGGAATAATTTAACAAATTACAGGTATTATTTTGTATGTATTGATAATTTTTATTAAAATTGATAAAGGAAGATCATATTCAAAATACAGACACTTGACTTTAACCACATATATTCTGTTTAGTGTTGCTCCCTCCTTCCCCTGCTACCTCCCACCCCTCTTGGTTCGGTGTTCTTGTGCTTGAGTACGTACATTATTATTCGTATTACTCGTCTTGAGATGTGTATACTCTATTCATGCTGGTTGTGTACAGCTGTGCTTTATATGTGTTGGGAGGGTGAGCTGGTGGTCTAGGGGTAAGGTGTCAGACTTCTATGCTGGCGGCCGGGGTTCAATCCTCGGTCCCGGCACAGATTTATCTGATTACCAAACCCTTACTACACCTCTGACAAGATATCTTGTGAATGTGTGGAATGCCAGGCCTCCACCGTGGTTTGGATTCCACGTTAAACTGTAGGTCCTCCATTTCATCTCACAATCACCCTACCATTACACATTAGCGTAAGTGCGTATAAGCCAAATGGGTAGTAAGACGCGGTGCTAATAATAATAATATGTGTAGTCTACTGTGCCAGAGTGGGGTCAATCCAGTACAGTGCTCTACTACTAGTATCGTTGTTCTCGATATGTAAACAGGAAACTAGATTTTGTTTCTCAACTTTGTTGTTCTTTTGAATGTAATTGATGGATTAAAAAAAATAGATAAGTGTATTTGAAAACGAGAAGATTTGTTTATTAATTGAAAGTGTTAAAAGAATTTTGTTGATTTCCAAAGAACACTTCATATATTAACCTAAGAAAAACAAGTACACTGTAGTTTAGTAATTTAACAACGTATTTTAATATATTTGTTTCTTAGCGAATGATTTACATATATATTATTTTGAACTTGTACCTAATTACTCATATTTTTCGCTCCAGTATGTTTTTATTTAATTTTTATTTATAGGCCGAACATACTCTCTTATGAAAAAACCTAAGTTCAATATTATTTTAAATTTCTACTTCTATTTTGAGCTAATTAGTTAATTTATAAATTTTCTTTTACATATTGAATTATTTGTAATATAATTTTTCAAAGGAATTGAGTGCGCCTAAAATAATTTCTACTTCTGTTATTTATTTCAAATACTTCAACTAGTGAGTAGAATCGTTGTCACAAATTTTTTTTGACTAGATTTAAAGTCTATAGTGAGTTCTTAAATAATGTTATTATAATTAAAGTAATTTATTGAACGGTTACATAAAGTCTATAACAATTTTTTAAAATTTCAATAAAATTGTTATTTAAACGTTAATTTGCCCAATCATTCGATCCGCATACAAAAAAAAACACGTTATTTCCGTGTGTAGGTATCATATCTATGTTCATTTTGATACTTTTTCAAGCTAACGAAAAAGTAGATCTTATGAAAAACACTCGTCATTGGAATGAAAGTTTTGTTGTTGGATCATAAATACATAATTGAAGGAAAGTTAACATAAGAAAAACTCAACTTTGTGCTGAGTGAGGAGAAGTAATTCCCAAGTTTGCGCCGGAATGGGGAGGAATTGTTTGGCCCAGGTGATCTCAGCCGCAGGATCACGAGTGTTTGGTGGCAGTCTCGTCCCCTCTTGCTATCTCAGCGGAACTGCTGACACAGATTCTCAATGAAAACATGTAACTTAGACATTGCTTTACTTTACAGGCGGAATTATTTCTATTTTCGTTGTGGTTCTACGTGCTGCGTCGACATTATTAAGGCGCTGCCTGGAACTACAAGAGCGATGTTCTAACCGGCGCAATGGGAATAGCACATTATTATGGCTTTTTATTGCGAAATGGCTCCGTTAATGAAACTTTTTAAAATCTTAACCTTTGTTCAAATAATATGACTTATTGTGACAGAATATGTTTGTTATTTTTATTTCCTTAACATATATTCATTCGGAGAAATCGAACTGCGTCCAGAAAATGGTCTTGTGATCATAATCAGTGCAGGGTAGGTGCCGAGTTGCCAAGTCTAACCTATCTAACTCTGTTACTAGAACAGTAAGGTCAGTCAGTTGTTTGCTCGCGGCCAGCATGGACACCAGTTTTATTTAGAAAGATAAAGTAATGAAAATAGTGAATGGTTTAAAATGTTCAGAAAATAAAGTTTAACTAATGAAGCAGTAAGGTGGAGATGCACAAGCTATGCGGAATTTATTAACTGCAAACGGAAAGATTACATCGAAAGTAAAATTACTATATTTCTTTTATATTCAAATTATTGCTAAAACTTACAAACCTTCTAGAAAATAAAATATTAAATAGTAATGTTTGATGATTTAACTGAATTACACCTTTATGTATCATTCTTAACACACTTCTTTCCACCCTTCCAATATTATTTCCACTGATCCACATCGTACGCACCGGACATTGGTATTCCGTGAAGCAGATTAATATCCGATGCGGACCAGTGGACAAATTCCCCGACATTCGCACCATAACTCCCCGTTTTATTCTCTCTTTAGTTTAGAGATGGGCAGTGCAGTCAACTGTTGGGAACAGTTCAAAGCTCTTTAGTTCATTGAAATGAGCAGTTTATGTATATTGTTATATAGTTTGCGAACTACTTCTCATGGTTCAGTAGTTCACGAAACACTTTTTGTTCATCAGTGGTTCGCGAACTACTAATTGTGGCTCAGTCGTTCGCAAACTACTTTTTGTTTTTCAGTGGTTCGTGAACTACTTATTGTGGTTCAGTCGTTCGTGAACTACTTATTGTGGTTTAGTCGTTCGTGAACTACTTCTTATGAGTCAGTCGTTCTTGAACTTCATCTTTCGCGACCGATCTACATCTTTCAGTTTAGCCCTCCACCAGTTCGCAAACTACCGCGTGTGAGTCAAGTTATTATTTCCCCATCACATCACTAGTTATATGGTACTCACAAATCAAATTTACAATTTTTATTTTCATAACAGCTTTTATAAGTTTAAAATTTAAGAAAAATATACTTAATTAAAATAAAGATCCTATTTTTGATCAGAAAAATAATACTTTAAAGTCAAATTAAATAATTTATAATAGCACCAGCTGTTAGATTAATGATAGTTTTAAAATAGTTTAGCTTTATCTTAACGACTACCCGTGCCAATGATGTCATTCTAGATAATAGGACAATGATGATTATTGTTTGGAAATCCGTATGCTCCGAATGCAGTGGATGCAGTCACAATACTCGGGTAGTAGTAAAATTGTATCTGTCCCCTCTTCGGGACGGCACTCAATCAAAGGGTGATGATACTTAGTACGCAACTAGATACAGTCCATTCAATAGTAACACTCATTAATTATGGAATGATGTCTCTTTTAACTAATATTTCTTTGACAATCAAAGGACGCTGCTACATTGTGTCTTTGTGTATTGTTTTTACACTCTTATATCTTAATGATTGTGGACCATGTGTACAATGTCATCCATTTTGTGTTTTACATTTATACTCTACTTGTAAATACTTATTTGGACATTTTTATTAGTGTATTTAACACTAGGGTTAGTAATCTAATATCAGCACCGGTGGGCACGTGTACAAAGGCTCAAGTCTCATCTTGTCTGGTTTGCTGGTTTTCCAACATTTTTCTCACGTGCTCTCTTTGCGGATAACCCAAGCAGATAGTAAGACTCGAACCGCCAGGAAAATAACTAACGGGTTAATCTAAGGTGGGCGGATGAGTCAGGTAGCTTAGAAGAAGTACACACCGTATTAGCTTGGAAAGAGAATAGAAAAACCACATTATATATATCATCAGGTGAACTAGCCCCAGTAAGATTTAAAACCCGATCTTCCCATCAACGTCAGCCTTGTTCATTGCAAATATATTGCCCATCACTGCGCAGCTCTTGGTACAAGCGTTCCTGGGAAAAAAGAAGGAATGGCACAACATCCTTTTCATAAGCTAAGCAAGCCACTTTTATTTGTAAACATAAGTGTGTTCTTGCCACCAGTCTTAGAACAAGACTGTGTGCAAAGTGAATAGAAGCGCACCTCAGCCATGTTTGTTTACCTAGTGGAGGCGTACTTTCAAACAACCTCTCCCCCCTCCTCGGCATCCTCAAGCCCAGGAGCTGCTGTTGTCCTAGCAGACTTCTTGTCGCACTAGGCCCAATAAAGACTTAGGCTCACTTGCACCTTTATACATTTTTATATGGTGTTTTTTCAAGAAAGAATGCAAACACTTCCTAGTTAAACATATTTTCTAGTTTTAAGCTGCAAATGTAAAGACGCGAAAGAAAGATAAAAACAGCTAGCGTATTTAACTTTGGCTGGCATTCGAACACAGGCAGGGTTGCAGTGTAGTAGTGATTTTTTACTTTACAAGTGTTTTTTTATCCCTCATTCAGGCAAGTGCTTGAACATTTCCTTAAACATATTACACTGAATATTTTATTGACAAATTAAATAAATCAAACTAAAACGACATTATCTATTGTTGTTCCGCAGGTTTCAACTCTTTGTTACGTCATTTATACATGATTAAAAGGGTAATCTTATCAGCCTCAAACTATTGTAATATTTAAGAATCGAATAGCCAAAGTTATTATTTATGCTTTTAGTGATGATTACTCCATCTAGATATCATATTCTGAAAATTGAAGAATGACACCTGGACACGGGAATTGAACCCAGGACCTTTGGCTTAGTACGCCAATGCTCTCCCACTGAGCTATTCAGGAATCGTCCCGTGCACAGGGTCATTCTTCACTCATATTTTAAGGCAGAGTCTATGATGGACGTGTGAAAATCGTCGGTTACAAATGTCCATCATAGACTCTGCCTTAAAATATGAGTGAAGAATGACCCTGGGCACGGGACAATTCCTGGATAGCTCAGTGGTAAGAGCATTGGCGTACTAAGCCAAAGGTCCCGGTTTAGATTCCCGTGTCCAGGTGTCATTTTTCAATTATCAGAATATTATAATATTGTTAGTATTGATCACTCAGGATATTGTGTTGCTTATTATCTTCGATACTCGATACCACTTTATTTCTCTTTTTAGTATCACGTACTATTCTTTTGTTCTTTAAACTCTTTCGTGTGGACTTAATTATTGGAAGGTTTCAATGTTTAGTAGGTTTCATGTATCGATTGTAATAAATATATTACTAAATAGATCACCCTGGACTATTAGATTAATTTATATAACGTTGTTTTCATCATTTGAGCATTCTTCTCTTAAATTGGTCCAAACAGAAGCGTGATCGGTTTTTCAGGACGGAGATTAAAGCCCGCCGCACACGGTACAGCTTCGTTTCAAATTGCTTGCTGGTTTTCGCTGCTCGTTGCTGTGCGTGCAGCGCTGCTGGGTTGGCTTCAGACGAGGCCCGGGGTCTGCAGGCCATGCGGCTAGTTTATGAGAGAACGCCATCTTGCTCTGATGTCAGGGGTACACCCACAAATAATTTTGTGCCGTAATTAGGGCTTTTCAAAGGAATACCTTTTTCTGTTGAATTTTACTTTCTCGCTATCTTGCAGGTAGAGAAAGTATTGTGATCGTCAAACAAATCGAATTCGAGATATTGATGAGTTTTGACCTTTCGTGACCCCCCGAACCAGGAAAAGTTGTTTTTGAATCTACGTCTGTCTGTCTGTCTGCCTATACCTCGGACTAGAGCATAAACTATTTTACTGATTGGGCTAAAACTTGATATCTAGAGTTTTCATAGGGTTTCCTCGAGGGTTTTTGGAATTGGATAACTAACCCTAAAATTAGGGGTAGTTTATTTTACTAAAGGGAAAAAAGAGAAAAAGTCTATTTTGATTCAATATCATTTCAAAACATTTATAAATATTCTAAACAAAATGGTTACTCTCAATATTTCGGTAAAATGACTTCAAGGGCTCCGGTCTTAAGGGTAAATTCTCATTATTATTTTTTTTGCAAATCTCCGAAACTATTTGAGATATGAAATTACTTATGATTGCAAATATGTAGAACTATTTATAATGCAAATATTTATTCGAAACATATTTGTATAAATCAATAACTTTTATGCTATATGAAAAAATATATATGTTTTAACTTTTCAAAAACCAAAGATAAAGTATTGTGACCTCCGTCTGTCTGTGTGTCAGTTTAAACTTAAAATTAAGAGTAGTTTAATAAAAAGCGAAAACATCTCAATGTTATTTCTAGTGATATTAAATTCAAGTATTTGTGCAGTATTGTAGAGGAAAGCTTAAGGAACTCTGAGAGAAATAAGTGAAAGAGAAGAGAAAAAATCGATTTTCTCAAAATAGGCTTAACGATTTTGATAGATAGATAAAAGTATCATTTCTCCTTCATCAACATTTCCAAACTTGGCAAATCATGCCACCTTCTCTCCCCCCCCCCCCCCCCAAAGTATATATGACACTGTTTCCATCCTCATTCATGCGAACAATCGTTTTCAACCATGGATCTTAGGAATATTGTGACCCTAGAAACGACTTAATGATGAACATCGAGCATGTCTTGTCTTCTTTCTTGAGAATCTCCTCGTCACAGTTTAGCCCAGATAATGAACAAATGTTGGAAGCTCATTCATCTCACACCCCATAGTATAAATCTTCTCAGCGAATTTAAAAATATACTGAGCCACTAAAGTATTTTATATTGTTTTAAATTCTAACTGTATTTAAACTTACTCTTGTCAGTCTTTTATGTGTGTTTATAACTTTTTTTTAATGAATTTTGAAGAGAAATTCACCAATAAAAGTTTTTGGCCCGCAATTTTTTTTTTTTTTAATTTATCTCCCCTCTAAGTGAGTTTGCACATCCCTGGTCTAAGGCTTCACTCTTGTAATAGACTAGACTGTCTATGACTGGGATATAGGGGTTTGAATCTCGGTCGGGTTTATTGAGGGTATTTTTCTCAAATGGGTTTCAACTCCCACTCCACGCAATTGTAGGTACACTTCTTCAAAATTCAACCTTCATCAACCCTAAAATATTAGAGTGCATAAGCGCATAGCCCGGGGGAATAAAGTTGTTAGTTTACATACACTATTAAAAGAGACTCGCTAGTTTACCAACACCTGCACAAATTTGGTTAAGTCGCTAACTTTTCTTCATATTGGTCACTTCTTTAAGACTTCTCAGTAATATTACCAATGTATTTGGTTAAATGATTCATTTGATGGTTTATTTGGGCTATTTAAAAATAAACAAACTCACGCTCATATCGAAGAAACGATTGTTATAAAGATACGTAATGTATTGTTTTTCCAATTTGAAATCAGTAAATATGTGCACCCTTGTCAATGTTGGACACTCCTTAAAACGTGTCGGTCGGTTGCCTTGACTACCCCCAATTTTCCGTGAGGGATGTCAAAGCATGACCTGCCCTCGATCAATGTTTTACATTAGCTCCACTTTGTATTTTAATTTTTTTTTTCATCCCTCCTTTTAAATGTTCATTAAAATTATTTCCAATTAAAAGTTGTTTGATTAAAAATCAGTTCTTTCAAGGAGAAAACGGAAATTTTATCTATTTTTTATTTTTTATTTTGTAAAATATAAAAATTGGTATAGCCATTAGTATATAGCTTTTCCAGTTTACTTTTCGCTTTGAAATTAGTTGTTAACATGGGAATCAAAACCTACACTGTATTTGGTAAAGCCCGTCGATTGTAAAATATTTGTGCTATCTTACAAACATAGTCGTGTTTTATTCATTTTCTAAGAACTAATATTTTGAAACTTGTTTGAAACAATATGCCTTAAAATATTTGAAATTATTATATTATTATTAATTAGTATAATATCATTACACTAGTGTCGTTTTATCTTACTGCCCGTTCAGCAAATCCGTAACTAGCACTAATTAATCTGAGAGCACATTTTTTTTAAAAGAAATGTGCCAGAAGCTCGTCCGGAAATAAGTGAAAAATTCTCTTGGCACAAAAGTAACTGAATACCGCCCTTTCGGGTCACAATGGGGGGGGGGGGGGGGGGGACACTACATAAACCTTATCATTTAGAGAAGTCTCTAGTGATACATTGCATGGTAAGTGGGATACAGATAAGATTGAATGTTCCCGAATTTGCACGTAGAAACGACCTGGTCTTCATTTAAGAAAAACCACCCTTAGAAAACCCCGGGGGGGGGGGACTCTAGTCCTGGCCTCCTCGTCACTAGAAAACCAGACTTATGAGTTTTACGATTAGTCTGCGTGCTCACCGATACAGGTATAATGTAGTCAATTATGTTGTTTGCTGCTTTACTCATCAAATATATATTTACAATAGACCTATTATTGCTACAAGATATCACATTTCTAAATGTATGGCAAGTAATGGTTTGAACATAATTCTACGTACTTTATTTTGATTATTTTTGTGGCGATGTATACAACCATTCAGGTTAAATCTAGAAATGAAATATTAATAGTAAAATGTTTAATTTGGTAACTTACACGTTTATATGCTGGTAGTAGTTTTAAATACGCGCATACATTCTCTGTGTTTTCAAGCTTGACATTTTACTTCTAAATCTTGTTTTGGCTTATTAGTACGTTTAACGCCAAGGATATGAATGTCTTAAGAAAGTTGAGCCACATTATCGTGGATTGAACCTCTCAGGATGAACGGAGTGTGCATACGTTTAGTTTAAATTTCTACATTTAGTAACCTTAGCAGTGCTTACATATTTTGCGTTACGAGCATCTCGGAATTTAATCAAGACTTATTTTCATATAAAGAGTTGCTGTTCAAATTTTGTGATGCTCTTGACAGATATTCAAGAATTGTTGAGATTGCTGTGGGTAGAAAATCTAACTAAATGAATCTATTGAAGTAATATTCTATTCAAACTTTTTTTGATTTAAAAAAACCTGTTAAAATACAGACCTTAAATTGTATTCCCCTCCCCCCTTCTTAACCCTATTCATTTTTTCTTCTATTTGATTAAACCTATATTCGTACTTAGTTGTAATTCTTTGTCAATGTGTATATTGTGGTCGTATGGTCTTAGGAAATATACTGTACTACTGATGGTGGAGATATCGGGGTTTTAATCCCGGTTGGATGTACATAGGGTGGATTTTTCTAATTCCCCCCCCCCCCCAACTCCACAAAAATGCTAGTACACTTCCCCTAAATTAAACCATTCTTATCCCTAACTCATTAGCGTAATTAGTACATATAGCTCGAACGGGTAGTAAGATAGGGTGCTGTAAAAATGTGTATATGTGTGGGAATGGACTCCCCTAATTCTCGCGAGAGAGACTGTAAGTGTTAAGCCCCTTTCTGTAGAGGTGACGGTTTTCATTCTGTGTAGAACGATGTAGAACAGAGTGGAGACGTGCTTTGAAGCCTGATGAGTGCACTGAAGTCTGCTCCAAGCGTCCGATCGGAACTCTCCGCCTCTCCTCCGAGTTGATTTATTGCACTGCGACACTAAAGTATCGTAACTTCTCGGATTGTTGGCCGAGTGCACACTCCACTTGAATACAAAAGAAACTTTGGTACACACTAGTTAAAAAAATATATTGATTTGTGTTACGTTCAGTTTTGGCGTAACATTAAAACATAATATATTTTGTATTTAAACATTACAGCTTGTTAACCTAGCCTATTGTTTATCAGAGTTTGGTCTGCAGTGGTCCACCAGATTCCAGGAAATTTAGTAATAATTTTGAATTAAAGAATATTGATCACATACAATTCAAAAATTTGAAAGGCATATTTTTTTTTAGCATCTTGTCTTACCGTTCGTTCGGGTTATTCGCTGAAGTACTAATTACCCTAATGGACTAGGAATTGGGAAGGTTGGTTATATATGAAGTGAACCCGCATTTGTGTGGAGGGAGAGCGGAAAACAATTTAGGAAAAACCACCACCACCCAGCTCACCTGAGTGAGATTCGAACCTCGATCTCCTCGTCATAGACAGTCTAGCTTAACACGAAACTAGCACGTTAACCAACAACACCACTGATGTGGGTTATTAATTATTAAATATCTATACTAGGCTCTATTTATTTCCTAGGTAGACACAAGTCTCATAAAAAGGAAATCTGTACCAACATTGAGTCAACAAATCTCAAAAATTATTTTTCAAAATTATGAGGTCCAGAATGTTAAAAATAGTCCAACAACTATTACTTACTAATTCAATGTTATTATATGGTTGTTTCTCAAAATTTTATATTTTTTACCCATATTTATAGTCCTAAAATGGAGTTTCCTAAATATATTGTGTTTCCTACATAATTATCAACGTGACCTCCCTATTCTCTCCCCCCCCAACTTCCAGGGTCCCGATGGTCCCTCAATGCACATGGCTTCCATTTGGTGTCTCTGACATCACCAAAACTATGAGAAACACTGCCCTAGCCAGACGGCTATAAAGGTTCACTTTAGATATAGATACTAGTATAGTTCCGTTGTGCATTCGTAAAAACTATTCCTTCTTCTCCTTGTATATTTTAAATGTGTAACCATGGGCTTCAATCCAACCGGCTACCTCCATCTCTACACTGATGGGGTAAGAATGAGAAAGGTATAGCTAAAAAGAAAATATACAAACATTTGCATGTAAAACCATATAGAAAAAAAACTTCAGTAGAATCGAACGAGACTCGAATACCAACCTTAACGTAAACAATCCATTGCACTATGTAAGTGATGCCTCAGACCGGGACTTGAGGTAGAGGGTGAGTTGGGTATACTTTCACGAATTTAATATACTTTTTTATATTTATGAGGTCTAATTGAATAAAACATAATAGGCTAATTTCTGAACATACTCAAATTAATATTAGTTAATTTACTGAGGAAATAATTGCTGTGCTAATTACGTCATAACTCAAATATAACACTAAATACACTATTTATAGTTTTATCTTGTTTTCCCTTTCTTTATTAGGGGGTGGGGGGAGGCGGAAAAGAAATTTTGCTTGTGCTAACCTAAAGTACACGCACACTTCCTCCTTCCGTCCTGTGTCACGTGATTGTTTACCATTACAAGTGATGTTTTCGTTGTTTTAACGAGAGGTCATGAACTCCAGACTTTGATCTACCATCTTCAAGTGAAACTGATTCGAATCCCAATTGAAGCTAAATTATGCTGAAATAAAAATAGTGTTATTATAGTGCTAAAGTCTCTGTTCTTTATTTTTCCCCATCTCATTTCTCTGGCTCACTACCGGATAATCATAATCATCATATCAACGTTCTGGTAGTGTCAAAACTCCTCAGTTTAGTTGGTGGCGCGTCTGCTTTATTAGCTAAGAGTCCTTGCCTAGCAATAAGCGATGCATTTGTTATTGGTCAAATTGGGTACTCTTTCTTAGTGATGATTGGGTTTGTATTTGTTCTAGAATATTTTTAATTAAATTTTTCCACCGCGTCCTACTGCCCATCTGGCTTTCACTTATTTTAACCTTTCATATGAGGTAGGGAGTACAAAGGCAGAAAAGTTAGAGGAAATGAGTCTGCATTTACTTAAAGGGAGAGTGGGAAACTATATTGGTAAAATCACCCCTGCTCACTCGGCTCGGATTCGAACACTGACCTCCTCGTCATCAGAGAATTAGACTAGATGATCTTGTTATTTAGCGAGTGTTTCAACTGATCCAGATTGTTTTCTAAAAATGGGTTAGTCTGCCAGTTGTGTGCTCGTTAAATACCTCAAATATATACATATATTAATTTTTTTTAAACTACGTTCTAGTGTGGCTTTGATTTCGTCCCCTTTCCTCTCGGCGCTCTGAAAGGGCCGTTCGTTTCAGCTGTTTGAACGCCGCGAACAAAAGAATGGTGATCCTGTATTGTCCCGCGGTCGTCCCTAATGGTTACCACAAAGTTTCGTCTTCTCTGGCCCGCGTGTTTTCTTTTATTTCATTTCCATACAATGCTACCAACCTGCTGTCTTGCCTGGGATTTATTCATTGTCTTGGTTATATCATGTTGACGTTGTTACTTTATTCAGCTTTTTATCGTGATAGGCAGGAAGGAATAAAGCCATTAGATTGGAAACCAACGTCTCGAATGATACTTAACTTAATGATAGTGCGTGGTTACGTGTGGTTGGTTACACTAGCAGGAACAAAACTCCTCCAGTCTGGGACTCTTTACTATGTTCTTATTGGTTGCTTTATTATTATTATTATTATTATTATTATTATTATTATTATTATGATTAGCACCGCGTCTTACTACCCATTCGGGTTATACGCACTTACGCTAATGTGTAATGGTAGGGTGATTGTGAGATAAAATGGAGGACCAACAGTTTAACGTGGGATCCGAACCACGGTTGAGGCCTGGCATTCCGCACATTCAAAAGTTGCGATTAATACACCTGATGCTTTAAACTTTCTTTTTGAGAAGTAGTAAAATCTGGCGTAGCTTGTTTCTTATTAATTCAACAGACAGAAATAATACAAATTAAATATTAGATTTTTGAGTATAATGACAAAGCTATTTACTTTTCAAATGGAAATAGTCCTGCTGCCCAATTGATAAATCTGTATGTGCTACATCTAACTACACACTGAATTTTGTAGGAATGGCTATTTGAAAGGCCTTTTTCCTACCGAAGTCCTGGTAGTAAAAAAAGGCCTCTCACTTGTCTATTCTTACACAAATCGGTGTGTATTTGTTCAACATTAGGCATAATGTCTCATTTAGTGTGTGTGTAAGGTGTTCTTCGAAATAATATTTGTATTATGGTGTGTATGTTAACTACTAATATTATTAATATTATTTTTAGATTGTATGTTGGTTGTTCATTGCCATTCTCTTATAATTATACTAATTCTTTGATAAACAAAACCAGATCCCAGGCCGTTAATTTTTCACATCGGGTAAGAAAGCAAACTACCTAAAATTTCCTACTATTACATAATATAGATCGGATAATATATAAACTATAGGTTTATTTGGTGACATCAACAGCTACCTACTACTCGCATCGGTGGGCACGTGGGCTAAATATCAGTCTCATCTAGTTTGGTCTTCAGTGACAGGGACGTCGAGGTCTAAGTCCCGGTCGATTGTATTCAAAGTATTTTTTCATGCATGGTTTTCCACGCTAACACTTTGCAGGTGTTGGTACCTTTCATCAAAATTTTACTTTATTCCTTCATTCATAATCTATTAACGTAACTAAAATACGTAAAGTTTAAATTGGTAGGATTTTTGGTATAGGTACACTCCGTTTACACTGAAAAGTCTCTCCTTAACTTGTAGATAGAGTTTTTCCACGGCTCTACCATTAACTTGTAAAACATAGCGTGGCAGCATTGTTTGGGGTTTGGGTGCGTTCCGTTAATGCTCTTGGCACCCACGGCTGGCTGGGCTGGGCTGGGGAGTTCATCGACGAACAAAAAATTATCTTCATAATTTACAAGGGAGCCGACAGGAAACTGAAGTTATCATTTCCCAGGCTAGTATTAGGCAGTTCTCTGGTCGGCACGTTGCCACACAATGCAGCGAGAGGTCGAGTTATGGAGATGGTTAGTGCGATTTGACGAGGGTTTGTTTTTGTGCTCTTTTACATGGCTCAGAGCACATATGCAACCAGCGTTGCACCCATTAACTTTTAACTGTTGTTTGGCAAATATCGTCCCTAAATGGTAATGTGTTATTAATGCATACACTAGTACTGGTAAAAAGAAACGTTTAGGAAATACAAACATGTTTATGTGGTAAACGTGGCTATACTGTTAGTATTATTTCACAGGGCTTTGCTTTATTTGGAAAGCAAGAACTGATAACTTAACGTATACAGATATGAAAATGGTTTTAGTAACTTTAATAACTGTAAAAATTAATATCGTCCTAAATCGGCCTGTTCAGTTAGTTCCCTCCGAGAATTAGAAAGACCCGCTTCATTGACCGAATGGCCTAGTCTTGTTAGATTAGGCGTATTTTCGTGGTTGACCTGGTATTGACCAAGACGATATCAAAGCTCTATTTGGTAACGCTTCCTTGACCAGACTACAAATTATGGTTACGGCCATTGAGCTGAGAATTTGTGTACCAATTTCTAAACAGCATCACTCCTTATATTAGAT
The DNA here is from genome assembly GCA_039000515.1 of Timema cristinae. Taxonomy (NCBI): domain Eukaryota; kingdom Metazoa; phylum Arthropoda; class Insecta; order Phasmatodea; family Timematidae; genus Timema; species Timema cristinae. The sequence continues at coordinate 1,397 of JBCFYV010009834.1, read as the reverse complement.
TTAAACAAGTATAATTTCACAATCAGCTGATTTTAAGTTGCACAGTATGTAAATTAAAATGGACAGTAATTAATATCTAGAAATACATGACAGAACGTAGGTACCTACTTAAAAATAGTCTAGTTATGGTTAAAAGAAAGTGAGTATTATTATATGACCCAGCCCAATTTACTCTAACATACGTACTTTGTGTTTTATGTAGGCTATTTTTGGGAAGATATTGTTGTGTGAATATTAAGACTAGTCGAAATAAGCACCACTCTAACTATGATTAAAATCAAATGGTTCATTCTCCGTCGATTTGCAGTACGTGTAGGTTTATATAAATTTACCTACCAGTTGTTAGATCCACTCTACCCAAACCGCCACTTTTGTTTACGAAAACCAACTCCAGCTTGGTCAGAACCACTTGGTCGAAAACACTCGATACCAAGACGTAACCTAGTCAATCGTCGAAGTCGTTTATTGGCCTGCTGATGACGGGGAGATCGGGGCTCGAGTCCGGTTTGGGTTTACTGAGTGTTTTTTGTTAAAGGGTTTCCTACTCTCCCTCCACGCAAATGTGTATATATTACCTTTAAAATGGTTCCTTCCTCATCTATACCCCATTAGAATAATTATATATATAAAAGCTATTTATATTATTAGTTTATCTTTATGGCAGTAAGATGCGGTAGTAAGTAAAACTAGAAAGCTCTTCCTTGTTTATTTACACTGTGGTGTTTTTTAGCACCACGTTTTACTGCCTGTTCAGGCTATAATCGTTGCAGCTTATTTGATAGTGCCATAATCAAGCCAGTCAAGTTATAACTGTAAGCTCTTACCTCAGATTTCATACTACATATTTTTTAAATTTGCAAACGTTTTTGTTCGCCTACGTGGAATTTGATTTTATTATCATGTATAATATAAATTCAATCCATTCAGAAATATTCAAAAGCTAAAATTGTATATTTGATAGCGGCCCGAATTCACGTGTCATAAACAATTGAACTGGAGGGACAAGGAAGCGGGACTCTTTACGTTATAACATGATTATCAACTTAACCTAAGGAAAAGGGAGAAAAAGTGTTTTAAGAGAAAATTAATTCTTATTAACGAGAGGATGAAAAAATCCCACTTGGAAAACTGTTCCCACTGCAAATGACTAGAATTTAAAGCCTAACTTTCCCTGTCAATTTTCACTTAAAAATGAGGGTCCGGTATAATACATTTTTCTGTAAATGAGTCTAGATTTTATTTTATTTTTATATTGTGAGCCATATATAAAAATATGAAATTGAATAAATATAATTTCTTTTTATTATATATTATTATATATATAATAAATATATTACATATATTTATTATATATATAATAAATATATAATAAATATATTATATATAATAAAAGGAAA
>JBCFYV010009833.1:0-31373 GCA_039000515.1 Timema cristinae | reverse complement strand
ACGAATCATAGCACTGGGGAATATTAATATCGATAGTTTTGTAAACCTATCGTAAAGCAAAGGCTGCTGTTTTACTCTTAAAATCAATTCAATCATCCTGTTCTCTTAGATTTTATTGATACTATAAGTTACATACGAATATAGATAAATTAGATACACTAATTTAAATTAATGAAATTAAATAGTTCCAGAATATACGCTAAAAATCTGGTTTTAACAGTTTTTATTTTGGAGTCAACTCAGATTGACAAAGGAACATGAACAACCTAACCTAGAATTGAACTAAACCTAAACCTGTATGAACCTTACTTTTTATATATTTAATATGTTCTAACAGATGAGTTATCAAATGTATTAATTTATGAGATAGGTATTGGAATAGTATGTAGGATAATTGAACCCAAAATAACGTAGGTTATCCTGTAAAAACAACTTTGATAAAATGAATCTTGAAAAACACCCCTGATGATTCACCCGGCCGTGATTTTAATCTGAACCTCCCTGTCCCTTGTATCCCTAGTTATCGTACACCTTCCCCCACAGAACACATAGCTCCTAACAAGAGGAAAACATAGTTAGGAGTTTAGTGGAAGGTTCATATCATACAGGTTGAGATGTTGAGTTGGAGTGCTAATGAGCGCGAGTTTAGTGCATTAATTTTACAGTTTTTATAACATAAATATTTGTTGGCCTAAATAATTCAAATATTTATTTTGTATGAACATAGGTTTAGTTTTATGCACATGCTAATCTTAAGAGTTCTTGAATATCTGTCATGATCATAGCGGTATTTGGTGATAAACTTTTTAAATAAAGAGAAGAATGTGTCATTAAATTCCAGGAAAACTCTGGCAGATATTCAACAACTGTTGAGATTAGAATGTGCATAAAATTAAACTCTATGGTTCTATAGAAAGAATTTTGGATTTATTTTAGCCAAAAAATGTTTATGGTATAAAAACTTCCAAACCCTTCCTACACCTCTGACAAGACATCTTGTGAATGTGTGGAATGCCAGGTCGCCACCGTGGTTCGGATTCCACGTTAAACTGTAGGTCCTTCATTTCATCTCACAATCACCCTACTATTACACATTAGCGTAAGTGCGTATAACCCGAACGGGTAGTAAGACGCGGTGCTAGTAATAATAATAATATAAAAACTTCAACGCTCATTAGCAACCCACCTTAAGGGTATTCAAATATGACTCATTAATCCTAGACAGCACATTTCTAGGTCTAACGTGACCAACGCTTAAAATATATATAGGGCACAGGGGAAAAACAGGGAAAAAACTATTGTAACTCAAATTGAGTCAGTACTGCCATTTTGTAGACAGTAATCCCTTTTTAATGCACTTAAGATTATGGTTAAGGGGTCTCTGACACAATTAAACTACTTTAAAAAACCTATTTGCTTGAGTTCTTATGGGTTTTAGATATAAAGCTGTCATTCTGTAAATGTGTGTAATGTAACTCGATGAATATTTCCATTGTACCATTCATATAACTCGTTTGAGTCTTCACTACAACTGCGTTGACGTATTACTACCAGATCACGCATGTGCAATTGCTTTCAACCAATATAACATTGTAGCCTTGACGTAATCTAGGTCAGTAGAAAATTGGAGTTCAAGCAAACCAAACCCATTCGACCTGAACCGCTTGTTATTCGTTTACCGGAGATTTGATGACTCCCGAGGTTAGAATAAAAATACGGCCTTTTGGTATATTATATTGGAATATCATTTGTACATGGTCATCCTGTAATCTTTACTGTTCCTCAATATACATGCCAGTGAAGTATGCAATCCACCGATCTAGTTACAAAATACATAGATAGGTTAATTGAAAGTGTGTGCGCCTGATATACAAGCAGCCTTCCAAGCGTATGTAGCGAGCTATAAACTAGGAGTGGATCTCAAGCAACCAAATGTCCACTCTTCCACTAGAAACACCGCAAGCACACCAAGACAAATTTGGTACTGTAGAATGATTTAGGTTCAGATCACTCTTCAATACCAAGAAAATAGTTAAAAGCATATTTTTTAAATGTAGCTTGTAGACCCTACATAGTCACTAACAATGTGGGCTTTATTAAGGCAATAAGTCCTCATTTTCATTAATTTGTTATTGTTATGTATTTGGAAAGATATTTCAAGTTAATATAGTAAATATTTTATTTGTTTAGAAAATATTTTCTTAGCCATCATTTGTGTTGTAACAATGTCTCACTACCCATTCAGGTAATACACACAAACAACTAATTTCATTTTTGTGTTAAGGAAATGGAAGGTTGTATTTAGAGGAAAAGTACGCTAAATTTTTATAGAGGGAGAGTGGAGAACCATATAGAAACAAACTCAATACACCCAAATGGGTTTTTAACTCTGATTTCACCCTAATCGGTGGTCCTGTCAATTGTGATAGAGACGCTTTTGGGCCATTCATCCATCGAAACGGGTCATTGCTTATTTAAAACTTAATACTTTGAATTATTTGATCTTACAACGCGAATGAGCTAGCTGATTTGCTACGAGGAGAGATGAGAAGAATGGTTTATAGAACATACACTCACGCTAGTGTGGAAGCCCCCTTTAAATTCACCCAGCCAGAAATAAAAAAATTCAACCCTATCGTCAACGGTGATATCGTGAAATGCAAACTGTTAACGAATTTCAATTTCTATAAAACAGTGACCTTATTCAATGAGGCCAGGTGTCCAAATCTAAACTCTTTATCTACGTGGACTTTATGTAATGCCGGTTCAGCATCTTAAATAAAGTGGACAATGATTCAGGTAATAATAAAATTTAAGTATTACAGATATTTAATTCTGATATATTGAAAGTAAATAAATGTCACCCATGATTCTGTTTTACCAAAAATAATGTGTAACTATGTAAACTCGAGTAATATAAAAAGGCTTTATTGCTCTGTGTATACTAGAAACAAAAAAACCACTAATATATTCCCGCATTAATAAATTAATAATAATAATTTTTAGCACCACGTCTTACTACCCGTTCGGGCTATACGCTTTAAGTACTAATTACGTTATTGGATTTAGGAAATGGGAAGGTTGAATTAGAGGAAGTGAACCCGCATTTGCGTGGAGGGATAGTGGAAAACCATTTAGGAAAAACCACCCCCAGTTCACCCGACCGAGAATCGAACCTCGATCTCCCCGTCCTCAGCAGTAGAGCTCAACACGACTAACGCGTCAGCCAACTACCCCACCGAGGCGGGTACTACTATATTAATAATAATGTTAATAGTACTAAAATACATTTTTCGCAATGACCATATTTATAAATATACCTGATGAAGTAGAAACTCATGACTTCCCTAGCTTGCTTCCCATGAAATTTAATTCAAGAGAACAGCTCTAAATATTCTCTAAAAGATTGATATTGCTTTTTGTTGTATTAGGTTTCAGATGATAACTTCTTCTCCCTAACCCAGACTCCTCCAAATTCTGTATTACGTGCATGGAAAACTCGCAATAAAGATCCTAGACAACCGTAATCCTTTCCTTGCAGCTTCTAAGCACGCTTCCGGAACGAAAAGAAAAAAATGGTTGAGGGGAATAGGGTAGCACAGTGAAAAACTTGCCATCTTCAAAACCCAAACTTTCTAAATCCGGCTTGTGTTATATTGTATTAAACCGTTGTAGGTGTATATTGCTTCGTAACAATACATAGAAAACTAAGAGGTAAAGTTATAGTCATAACTTGCACGTACACTCCGTTAGCACTGAAAGGTAGCAAAATTAACTTGAACCAATTATACCCCCATTGTGGAGCCGAACAAGGCAAGGTTGTTTGTGTTTTTTTTTCTTCACCACATCTCGTTACCCATCCTGATTATTCGAATATAATATTAACTATATTGCACTAATGGAATATTACTAAGGAATATATAGCTTAGAACAATCCTGCGTAACAATCCTGATAATATACATTTGATAGTAAATTAAAGTAAAGGCGGGCAAATTTATTGTTGTGTTTAGGGGACTTCGAGTAGGTATTTTTTCACATTGAATCGAGTTTTAAAGAAATTATATATTTTCGATTAATTATTATATTATTATTAGCACCGCGTCTTACTACCCGTTCGGGTTATACGCACTTACGCTAATGTGTAATGGTAGGGTGATTGTGAGATGAAATGAAGGACATACAGTTTAACGTGGAATCCGAACCACGGTGGAGGCCTAGCATTCCCCACATTCAAAAGATGTCTTGTCAGAGGTGAAGGAAGGGTTTGGAAATCAGATAAATTTGTGCCGGGACCGAGGATTGAACCCCGGCCGCCAGCTCAGAAGTCTGACACCTTACCCCTAGACCACCAGGTCACCTACTATTTTCGATTAAGAGTTGTATAATACAATATTGACACAAGAAATATTTCAAGCTTAATTTCTAGAATAGACCCATGCATAAACCCTACATAAGTACAAATATACTTTTTAGATTATACTTTGTTGTGAAAAAATATATAATTAGAAAAATATGAATATTTATATAAATTTAATATATTTGAAAAATTATTTTTTAATTAGACAAACATAAATATTTAGGGATTTTATTTTATATGAAAGTAGATCTTAAAATTGAATAACATTAATTAAATTGGGACTTTTAAGATTAAAAGTTCTAAAATTCCAATTTTCAAATTTTTCAATTTTGATAAAAATCTTCAGCTATTAAATCTTGCCTCAGGTGCGAATTTTCAGGACCTCTTGTGGAAGCATAGTTGGAGAATCATATAGAAAAAGCCACCCTCCACACACCCAGCCTATATTCCAACTGTGACCTCCCAAAAACCAGTGAATAAGGTTAAATGAAATTATAGTTTAGACTATGTGCCCATCGACATCTATTTGGTAAGTTTGTTATCTTTTATAATAAACTTAGTGTATAGTTTCAATGAATGTTGACAAATGAATAGATTGACAGATTGACAGATGTACAGACGGATATGTATAGAGATTGACCGATAGACAGCCAAAAATGTAAAACCCATTATTTGAGTTCGAGGACAGAGAAAATCTTAATATTCAACAAAATATCAAAGTCGAAAATTTTCCTGATTAAAATAATGTATATGTAGTAAAGTATACAGGGTGGTCTTATTCATAAATTAATTGAGAATAAACATGAAAATGGGTGACGATGAGTCACAAGTATGGGCCCTTTTGACAAGGCTGGGTTAATGGTTGAGCAAAGCATCATCATGGTGTCCACCTGACACGAGCGCATGGATCCATTATGTCACCTGAGGGAACGTACAGTTCCCCAGAGGATGTATTCTGTATTTCTTTATCCTCAAATGTGATCCTCAACCCTTACTATTCTCATCCTGTGCATATTATAACAGACCTTTCCTGGAGATTCTGTTGTCTATTAGCTCCCTTGATCGTCTTTACTTTACAGAATTAGGTTGAGTACTTGGAATTGAAGAGAGTACTAGTACTGTAAGATACGTTATTGACGGTTAAAATATATATTAAAACTTTTTTATAAATTCTTGCGTCAAATCATGTTATCTTTAGCTGTTACTTTTTATCGATATTATCTTCTCATATTCCACAACTTGTATATTTGTCAGTAGCATTTTCTCCAAACATTTATTTTTGTAAACTTCAATTCTTTTAAAATTTGGAGTAAGTATTAATATTTAGATCTTAGACAATCCGGTTGATGCACTGGAATTTTGTTCATATTCTTAGATTCCTTTAATATTTTTTCCATTCCAGGATTGAAAGTGTCCAAACAGATGTCTAATTTGTCGATATATGCCTTATTTGATGGTTCTCTACAAGATTATATTTGCTTTGATATTATAAATTCTATAAAATAATAAATGTTATCAATGCTGACCTCAAATAATGTGTCTATATTTCCTAAAAGTTTTTCATGCCAGAACCTAACCTAGTTGATTCAGGGTAACATACATTTTCTTTTTGTTGAAAAGCTACTAAAGAGTTCGATATATTTTATCCATCACACCAATATGAATTGTAGCTTGGATAAGTCATAGGACTACCTACCTCCCTTGTTTAGATGGAACAAAATATCCTCGTAAAAAATAAGTACGGGACGGTTTTGGATGGTTTTCAATTGACACAAAAGGCCAATACATATTCAATCACTTATGTACGCTCTCATATTATTTAATAAATATATTTTATGACAGATAGGTCTAGATTGGCATTACAGTATGATGAATTATTTATTTTAAAATGAAATATTATGCATAGCGAATGGCTTTAAAACATTTATTTGACCAACCTACTTGAACACGTGGTCTAAGGCCTGTATCACGATAACCTTAATGCTCACTTAACTTTCATTTAACGTGCCATAAAGATTCTACTTGTGTTTTTAAATATAATCTATACATTTAGAGTTCATTTGACGTTTAATTAAATTAAATAGTTGGCCAGGGAAAATTTTCACTTTAAGTGAACATTAGTGAACGTGATCTAGCAAGCCATTCATACTGCTATCAGCATCAACATTGTAATTTAGTACCTCATTTGTTTGATTTGTGACGTCAACAGGGCCATTTAGTATTTAATCTGTTTGTTTATGGGAAGCAGACGAATTCTTTGGTATTTTTTTTCCTTTGCGTTTAATGAACTCCAAAACGTCGTAGCCTCTTGTTAAATTATATTTTCTATGCATATATTACAGGTACTTGTAGTCTGATCATCTCAACATGACTGGGTTTCATTTCAGTGAACAATTTGTTTTCACAAACAGTCCAAATTCATTGTCAGTGTTTTCTAGAGTTGGTACGTTAGGTTACATAAATCCTGACAAGACCTAGTTTATTTCCGTTAAATGAACGTTAGGTTAAGAAAACACTAAATTGATGTGCTCCTGGAATAAAGTGCCAACGTCAAAAAATACTAATTTCTTGTTGTTGTGATGGGAGTGTCAAAGTTTGAATATCGCCAGAAATAATGTATATTATTAATCATACAAATGCAAACACCAAATAATGGATATCTTAATTTTCATACTATTTAAAAAGTGTTGAAAACAAAGTTTATATTAAACACGTTATTTAATTTAAAACAAGAAGATCCAGGTTTTCATCCCTTGGGCAAAATCTTATTTTAAGAATGTGCAACGGGCCGAGGATGTATTTAGTAATTCCATCAACTTAAAATTGGCCTAAAACAACATTTATCTAACAATATTACTTTTAATACTTATTATTTTAATTGTATTTATCCTTCAAATCTTACTTCCAAAAATAGATTTTTAATCTAAAAAAAAGTATTATAGAAGATGAACGCACGTACACACACACACAATTTAATAAAACAACTTAGCATTATATATATTTATTGGTTAAATAAATATTAGTATTTATATTTATTAGTCAAATAAATGCATTGTAAAATACAATCGTGACCTTTTCAAATACATATTTTTGTTTGAATCATTAGCTATTTCACATCTGTCATAGAGAATATCCCCCTAATTTTCCTCCAGAATATCGGACAACACTATTTTAAAATACTAAGATATTCATCCAATAAACCGACCGATGAAACGTGTTGTTTTCGTTTTAAAAACAAATTTTATACAATTTTTGTAAGAGAGTTGTCTGGACTTTAGACAGTCAATCCAAGTCGAGGACTCTATCTCCCCGCTGGAGTGAATTCACGCTCTCACGAAGACTCTGGGTATAAAATGACGCCTTGTCGGACTTTCGCTCCACTTACCCCTTCGGTGATATATATCCTGAGGGCATGGAAGGCAGGAAATGGCTCGAGGATTTCACTGCTCATTTGCCGCACATGACACGTCACCGAGGGTTAGAACTAACGAGCACACTTACATCTGTATTCACTGCGACATTCTTGTGTGATCCAGGGAGGGTAAGTCTAACAGACACCCTCTCTCTTAGCTAGAGTGCTTGGAGTGTTAGGTGACCTGCTCAGACACTCCTAGTATTAACTGCAATATTATTATATTGAGCTTAGAGTGCAATCCTACAGACCCCTCCCCTCTGAGCTAGAGTGCTTGGGAGTGTTTGGTGACCTGCTCAGACACTCCTAGTATTAACTGCAATATATTATATTCAGCTTAGAGGGCAATCCTAACAGACCCCCTCCCCCTCTGAGCTAGAGTGCTTGGAGTGTTTGGTGACCTGCTCAGACACTCCTAGTATTAACTGCAATATTATTATATGGAGCTTAGAGGGCAACCTAACAAACACACTCCCACTTTGAGCTAGAGTGCTTGGAGTGTTAGGTGACCTGCTCAGACACTCCTAGTATTAACTGTAATTTTATAGTATATGGAGCTTAGAGGGCAACCTAACAAACACACTCCCACTTTGAGCTAGAGTGCTTGGAGTGTTTGGTGACCTGCTCAGACACTCCTAGTATTAACTGCAATATTATTATATGGAGCTTAAAGGGCAACCTAACAAACACACTCCCACTTTGAGCTAGAGTGCTTGGAGTGTTTGGTGACCTGCTCAGACACTCCTAGTATTAACTGCAATATTATTATATGGAGCTTAGAGGGCAACCTAACAAACACACTCCCACTTTGAGCTAGAGTGCTTGGAGTGTTTGGTGACCTGCTCAGACACTCCTAGTATTAACTGCAATATTATTATATGGAGCTTAAAGGGCAACCTAACAAACACACTCCCACTTTGAGCTAGAGTGCTTGGAGTGTTTGGTGCCCTGCTCAGACACTCCTAGTATTAACTGCAATATTATTATATGGAGCTTAGAGGGCAACCTAACAAACACACTCCCACTTTGAGCTAGAGTGCTTGAAGTGTTAGGTGACCTGCTCAGACACTTCTAGTATTAACTGCAATATTATTATATTGAGCTTAGAGGGCAATCCTAATAGACCCCCCTCCCCCTCTGAGCTAGAGTGCTTGGAGTGTTAGGTGACCTGCTCAGACACTCCTAGTATTAACTGCAATATTATTATATTGAGCTTAGAGTGCAATCCTAACAGACCCCCTCCCCCTCTGAGCTAGAGTGCTTGGAGTGTTAGGTGACCTGCTCAGACACTCCTAGTATTAACTGCAATATTATTATATGGAGCTTAGAGGGCAACCTAACAAACACACTCCCACTTTGAGCTAGAGTGCTTGAAGTGTTAGGTGACCTGCTCAGACACTTCTAGTATTAACTGCAATATTATTATATTGAGCTTAGAGGGCAATCCTAACAAACACCCTCCCACTTTGAGCTAGAGTGCTTGGAGTGTTAGGTGACCTGCTCAGACACTTCTAGTATTAACTGCAATATTATTATATGGAGCTTAGAGGGCAACCTAACAAACACACTCCCACTTTGAGCTAGAGTGCTTGGAGTGTTAGGTGACCTGCTCAGACACTTCTAGTATTAACTGCAATATTATTATATGGAGCTTAGAGGGCAATCCTAATAGACCCCCCTCCCCCTCTGAGCTAGAGTGCTTGGAGTGTTAGGTGACCTGCTCAGACACTCCTAGTATTAACTGCAATATTATTGTAAGGTGTTATGAGGGTTAACCTAAAATAAATCATGTATGAAAACAGATAAATACTAGAATAGCCCTAATTTAGGTTCATGTTGACCAAGCTCTGTATTAATTTATCCTGGTTTGAGAGTGATTGACATGTCAAGTTACAAGTATCTTTATATGTTAGTGAGGGTGTGTTATTTATTCACAAATAGCTTCTCACTATCCCGCCACACCATTGCGACTAGATTTCCAGTATAATTTAACTTACTCATACATAGCCTATTAATGTTAGAATATTCAGATATTACTGGCAAGTAGTAAGATGCACTGCTTTAATAAAATGATATTACTGCATGACAGTAGACATAGGCCTATAAAAACACAGTATGTTGTCGTTGGCCATATTTAACAAAGTCACACGTTTTACTACCCGTTCGGGTTATACTCTTAGTGTTGATGTTAATTTATCGATATTGAAACTATTTTTATATTGATTAGTTGTTAATTACATAAACATATGAAAGTTAATCACGTAGGTTGATGTTATTATAATTTACCCTTTTCATTTGTCAAATGTTCTCAGTTTAAAGCTTCTCTATTGCAAAAAAAAAAGGACTGCTTATTACGGGTAGTTTGAGGCTATAATCCTGGTCATGTGTACTGGTCAGTTATCCATTAATCGTTTTCCACGCAAATCGAGCTAAAATTCCTCTAGGTTAGTGGTTCCTAATCCACAGCACACTAGCGTAAATAATTCATATAGAATAAAAATAGTCTTTTTGGTTAGAGAGGTGGGGCGAAAAAAATAAATATTATAGCTAATCATTTCATTACAACTGTAGATATGTTCAAGACCAAGGATCAAGCTTGATTGCAAGACCTCTATCAATGATAAGACCCTACACGGGGGTAAAGAAGTGAATTATTACAGCACTGGTAGGGTAGTTTCCCTCTTAATGAGGAGTTGGTGTGAAAGAGGATATAAAATTACGCGCTTTCTTGAAACAAATCACTAAAATTAAGATAATTTCACAAGTACTATTTATTTTTGCTAAACACATTGTGATATAATTAGTATATTAACTTAATTATGAATGATAAATTTTATGTGTCATAAATCATTGGATATAAATTCAAATGAAATATTAAGGATCAATGTTTTGGTAATTAGAACTACTACCCACTTATTGGGGTTTGTAATACATAGTCAGGGTTAAAATCTTTTAAGGTTTGAAATTCCTTGATGTTTACAGATTTTCAAGGCTAGAAAAATATACCTTTTCTCCAATATTTTACATGCGAAAATTTTATATAAAAAAATATCGATTTTTTAACTTTTTATAATGGGTTTTGCATACAAGAATAGAAAAATACAAATATGTTAGTTCTGTTAGAAAATTAATGAGAGTTTAAACTCAAAATAATAAATTCCACTTTTTTAATTGAAAATTTGAAAAGTACTACAAAATATCCCAAAATGTCCCTAGCGTGTCACTGTCATGCCTAATTCAATAACTTTTGTAAGATTACCATGTTTACTAGGTGCGTAACAATCCTTTTAATATACATTTGATAGTAAATTAAAGTAAAGGCGGGTAAATTTATCATTGTGTTTAGGGGTGCTCGAGTAGGTATTTTTTGACTTTGAATCGAGTTTTAAAAAAATTATATCTTTTCGTTTATGAGTAGCATAAGACAATATTGACACAAGAAATATTTCAAGCTAATTTCTAGAATAGACCCATGCATAAACCCTAAATAAGTACAAATATATTGTTTTAGATTATACTTTGTTGTGAAAAAATATATAATTAGAAAAATATGAATATTTATATAAATTAAATATATTGGAACAATTACTTTTTAATCATACAAACATAAATAATTAGGGATTTTATTTTCTATGAAAGTAGATCTTAAAATTGAATAATATTAATTAAATTGGGACTTTTAAGATTAAAAGTTCTAAAATTCCAATGTTCAAATTTTTCAATTTTGATAAAAATCTTCAAAATTATTTTGAGCAGCTATTAAATCTTGCCTCAGGTGCGAATTTTCAGGACCTCTTGTGTGTATTTTATAGACAACTCACATTTGTATTAACATGTTTAATTACAGGTTGTTTTCATTGTGCATTAATACAATATCTATGAATTCCCAATAAAACATATTGACGGGTTGGTGAAGAGAAAGTAGAATTTAGAGTAAATATACCTTTATTTTATTGGAGGAACATACCCTGACAAATAACACTGTGAGATTCCCTAAATCACATCATCAAGTCAAAGTATAAAACTTGAGATTTAACCTGTCCATCACTGGCGAACCAAACCTTTGAGTGTGTGACGCCTTGAGCCATGTGAACACCAATGAAAGTTTCAAACACTCTTTTGGTTCAGTGTTAATCTATATTTCATATGTGCGAAACAGGCTTATAATAAACAGTGCGAGGTATCAGAGAGACTTTCTCACTCCTCTATGAAATAATTAACACTATTTCGGAAATATATCATTAGTCCCATCCATTTTCAACTACTTATTTCCCAATTCTCTGTTTAGAAAATTGATTTGTATATATATATATATATATACTAAAATAATGATTTTATAAACTATTACTTCGAATACAAGCGGAACAATTTTTAAAGTCCTACAAATTTATATATAAAACTGAATTCTTATTTAAGAGTTACAAATATATAGTCAAAAATTGGAAATTTTTGGTTATGTTAAGTATCCTCAGAAAATTTCATGGCAATTTGAGATGTGCTATTTTGTTTGTAATGTTAAACAAAGCCAATAAACGAGTCTAAATCCATTTTCGTAGAGCCAATTTCGAGAAAATAGATTTCTATTCTATAATCACATCCGGAGAAGCTTATTAAAGCCCTAAAGCCTGATCTGTAAATGTGTTTCTGTCTAGTATTAGTAATAGACAGGCGGCATCTTGAAAGGAACTTTTTCTGGTTGACGGGTGATGAAACGTCAACATCCATCAAAATCTCGGGCTCACTTCTTTCGACGATCACAATACATTCCCTCTCCAAGAGTTCTCGATCGAGAAATATTAAACAACTTTACGTAATTATCTATTTTTTTTAACTTAGATGTAAAATTTAAAAATACCTGATTATTTTTATTGAAGCATTTAAAATCAAACTCAATATGGAAATAATATCTCATATACTTTATTGCATAATTAAATTAATTTTAATTTTGATAATAAAAATAAAAATTTTAAGAAACAAATAATTTCACAAAACTAGGAAGTAGATCTAAATATTATTTCATCGTTAACGTAACACATTAGGCACCTCTTTGGTGTGACTACCAGAGGTAATCTCATAACAAATTTTTCTGAATATTTATTATATTATTTAAAATAAAATAATGACGATTGTTTACTAAAACTTGTTTGGAATTTTATACCTATTATCTAAACACTATGAGAAACAAACCATCCAATTAAATGAATATAATATAGGATTACCTAAAATCAAGTTAAATAATAGAAAATTCATATCCTGTGGGCTACTATTTTAATTTATAGGAGAGTGAGTTTAGATTTCAAAGTTAGACTGTGAACGTCATTATGTTAGAGAAATGTGCAGTATTAAAATCCGTTTCTAATAAACTTTTGAAAATATTAAATGTAAAAATGAAGCTTGGCTTCAGAAGCACGCATTGTAAGACGTAATTATGTACCGTACATTCTAGAAGGGATTATAACAATAGTTGTTGCGGTAAGCAATACACAATCAAACAAAATGTAACTCCTGAGAGTTAATTTTATTTCCGTTGAATTTTTGCCACTTAGTGATCAATTTTAGAGCAGCAGTCTGTTGAAACACGAAAAGAGGGGAAGAGATGGGATGGGGTGAGGTTAATAATAGACTTTCAATTCTCCCTCCAGTACGTGTTGGGCTGAAGTGAATAACGAACACTGCGCTCAAGTACAGTTTGGATCAAGAAATGTTACACACATATATTGCTGACAACTGTGGCTCTCCACTTCTTTATTCAAATAGTATAGGAGTAGGAAGGTAGGATATTTAAGATAAAGTGCCCAAGTTTACTTAGAGGGAAAATGGTAAAACATTTAGACGGTAAATTATGTCGTGTTGCCTAATCATCAGACCTTACTGGCCCACGAATGCGGGCTTAAGGTGGAGGTTTAGGGGACCTTCCAGGTTAGGGGAGGTATACATTTGTATTTATCATAGCTTTGGTCAAAATAAATTAAATATGTCTCCAGTAATAACATAGGATTAAATCTTCTTTAGAGTATATTAATTAAAGAAATAGACGGGGAGATCATGGTTCATTCCTGGTCTGGTTTACTGAGGGTGATTTTACTTAAATAGCTTCCCACTCGCACTCCATGCAAATGAGGATACACTTCATCTAAATCCAGGCTTCTTCATCCCTAGCTCATTGGTGTAATTAGTACATAAGCGTATAGCCTAAATGCATAGTAAGACGCGGTTATAAAACAAGTATCGTTAACAGTTCTTGAATAGCTGTTAATGGTATCTTGAAATTAAATGACAACTTTTATCTTCATTTAAAGAGCTTGTCATCTAATGCCACTATGCTCAAGATCGATATTCAAGACTTGTTGAGATCACCTTATGAATACAGTTAAACTCTATGTATTGAAGCAATATGTTATTTATTTTGGCCAAAAATATGTTTTACTGTAAAAAATGCAAAACACTGGTCTTTTCTTGCATTGCCTAAGCCCCCATCTTAAATACATTAGTAAGGTAAGGGTTAAGAAAGTATAATTTGCGTGGAAACAGATTGGGAATTATTTAAGTAATGAAACAAATCTCTGGACTACACCGTGCCAGAATTCAAACCATAACCTCTCCGTCACAGACGAATGTGACTAATATTTAAAAACAAGTCTAAATCACAATGAGTTATGCAGAGTAAACTAAAAATTTATAATTAAAACGAAAGATTTACCCTGAGACTGCATAGTAGTGGACTGGTCAATTTTTAATTGTTGTTGAATTATTATAATTTCAGTTTGTAAACATTGACCCTGCATATAGGGAACTAACCTAACCAACAAATGAAACTGTTAATACCTTAGAGGGAATTATTATAGTATTTAAACATTATCAGATTTTAGCCACAATGCAAATTAGACTATATACGCCACCGGGATTTGAACAAAATTATTTCGGAATTTGTTAGTTCTAGTCTGAGGCTAAATACTCTAAAAAGCGGGATCCAGGGCCTAGGTAATGGTGAAAGGTGATTTCCACACTGCTCTGAACCATTTTATTTCTGTTATGCTAATAGAATTTCAGATTCATGAATCCAATAAGATAACAAATCAGTTTGTTGATTGTTCAACGTGGGTGCCACAATTCACAATAGGTCATAATGTCACGTGGTCATGGTATACTATTAATGCATGTTAGACAATTTGATTTGAAGCAAAGTTTTCAAACTATTGCTGTGGCAGGTCTACAGGGCATTTCGCTAATGCCAACATGTTGTGTAAAATATAAACCACGTATTAATATTTTTCTTAAAATTTAAAAATAAAAATTGTATAACTATGTACTACGGAATCGTCAAAACGTTATCATTTATTATGTCGTGGAAGAATATGGAATGAAATAAAATGCTCTTGGAGCATTCTAAACAATATATTACCTTATTTCTAAAATATTAATCATTCTTAGTAATTAACAAAACACATGCGTGTATGAGAACATATCAACGTATGTACACACTCCTGCACACAATAAAGCGATTATTGAACTAAAATTAACAAATACATATGGTTGAATCAAAGCTAAAATGACTTAAGAATTTTGGTTAGGAATCTCGCCCAGTATTTTCTTACGTAGAAAACAATTGTTACAAAATAAAAATGAGAGTTAACAAATAGTATTTTGTTTTAGCATTTAAAGGATATATATTTCTGGTATGATTTAACATATCAAATACTAAAGTTTATTTTGAATAATTAAGGATGAGGAGGTTGATCTAAGATAAAGTGAGTTCGTATTAGTGACAAGATAGTATGAGAATACACATTGTGATCAATCACATGAACACAATCCTTCTCAACGATCCCTTTCCAAGACGTTAACTACCGCGTTCCCATCATCATTGGTCAAATTGTCAAACGTAGATGTAGATGCGTTTGTATGGGAAAAAGCTAGATCTATAAAATTAATAACGTGCTAGTTCTTTTGACAATGATTAATGGAACTTTAATCACTAATTTTTCTTCATTTTTATTTATTAAATACTTTTCACTGAGGATGTGACCAAACATTTTCAATTTTTATAAAAATGACAATTTTGTTTTAGACAGTTATACTAAATAAGTTTATATGAAAAAATGTGAAATAACTTTTTTGAAGCTTATCATATCAAGATTTACAAAATTTCAATAGAAAATTTGCAATATATACAGATATGGTTATTCAGAACCACAGGTAAAATATTATACAGTTTATAGGGGCTGACAAGACAAGTATTGCTCTGTGTTGAGCTTTAGGTCAGCGATGCCAAATTTTGGTGATACAAATGGTCAAATTTGGTGTTGTATGCACCTGATTGTAAGCTACTAAAAAATCTTCAGCAGTTATCAAGTGAAGTGTGGAGTAAATTATGATTAGTAACAGAATTTGAATTGCCTGATATCAGATACAAATAAGGAATTGCTGATTTATTTTTTCAAATATATAGTTGGTGGCCCTGACAGGGGCCGATATTGAAAGCGTGGCATGCTGCTATATGTTTCCATGTGCACACAGTGAAACTTTAACGTCTCATAACGCCCCTATTAAACCAAGTCACCAATCCCAAGTTTTTACTTGGAGATACTTGTACTATCACCACCTATGAACTGTATAGTTTATTATCTGGCGATCTGAATAGCCCTGTATGGATAAATATACTTAGACCTATACATAATTCATGCTATTTAGTGAATACAGTGTCCCCGATATAATCTATGAGTATTCTGAAAATTTAAAAATGACACCTGGATACGGGAATCGAACCCGCGACCTTTGTCTTAGTAGGCCTATGATCTAATCACTGAGCTATGCTGGAATCGTACCGTCCTAAGTTTTCAGAATATAATATCCAGATGGAGTAATCCTCATTAAAAGCATAAATAATAGATTTGCCTAGTTGATCCCTAATCTATAAGTGATTCAGGTTTCTTAAAAAAGGTATAAGGCTTTAGATTTGATCAAAAATAATTTGGGTTTGACTCGTTTAGTATTATCTTATTATCTTAGGTGACACGTGGTTATACACGTAATGTAAAATGAGTTGTCAGGCAAGTTAAGACCTCTTAGATATAGTTTCCTTGGTGATTAAATATACATCTTGCCTAATCAAGTTCATATTTATATTCATATTCTAGATACGAATGCTTTGTACAGTATTACTTCTCAAAGTGTGCTTGGTTATTAGAGGATCTATATTCTGTACTAGATTAAAATGCTTCAAGTAAAAATATAATATTTCATAGGTGATGTATACACATCTTATTATACACTATGTTATTCTAGTACACATATGCTATAAATATACTATACATATATAAGTATTCTTTGGGTTGTATTGCTCCATTCTAAGGTTGAAGATGTAATCAATTTCAATTAAGTGATACATTTATTGCATTACTGGAATTAAAACTGGGTTAATTGATTTCATGCATTAATTCGATGCTACTCTGCCAATAAATAGTTCGTTATCAATCCTTATTTTATATTATAGGTAAGATTCTAACTAATGGCCTCTCATCTTCTGTGAAAAGGTGAAAATATAAATACTTAACACAGGCATCCGTAGACACACGAGCATGACGTCAAGTTCATTTAGTCTGATTTTCTGTCGAATGTATATAAGGAATCAAATCCTGTCTAGAATGTTATATACTAAACTAGATAGCTGTTGCCCGCGGCTTTGCTCGCGTGGAAGTTGATTATATACAAATACGAAAATATACATATGTATTTACAGATTAATTTAAAATATTACGTTACGTTGATGACCATAACTTGACCTCAGATCAAAAATAATGCAAGTCCGATACAAACTTTCTACCCCTTTTTCATCCTTATTAAATAAAATTTCCAAAATTCCTGAAACACGTATTTATTGGTTTTACGTCAATAACCGAAATACAAAATTTTGTTTAGTAACTTTCAAAATGACGGACTTTAATACATATTATCATTCCCTATTTTGACCCCTTTGGGTGGAATTTTCTAAAATCCTTTCTTAGTGGGTGCCTACATAACAAAATGAATATACAGTCCGAATTTCATGCTTGTAGCCTTGATAGTTTGCGCTCGGCGATGATGAATCAGTCAGTCAGTCAGTCAGGACATGTTATTTTATAAGTATAGATAGCTTCAATTTCTACCTATACACTATTGTGGTTGCATTTGGTTATATCCTACTACCTTCTTCATTCCAATCCCATTAATGTAGATTTTCAGATGGTTGGATGGGAAATAGCTAACAACTAATATTAATAAAAAATTACCAACTTTTACAAAAAAATATCTGCGTTTATCCTCTAAAATATCCCAATAATATACCGAACTTTGCCATACAGAGCTGAGATTGACATATTCATAAAGCATTTAATCTTGTTATTTTATCTAAATTTATGTTTTCTTAGTATAGCCTATATATAATATTTGAGGGCTGATTGTACAAATCGGTATTAACATTTTCTGATTAACTGTAATAAGGATCATAAACATAGGCAAATGTGGTCTTATAACCAATTAATTATTCCTTCTTAATCTCTATCCCCTCAGTTGAGTTGAGTTTGGATATTCGGACGGTTTTAAGGAATGCAATAAAACACCTTTACTTGAATAAAATAATATTGCAAACATTTTCAATTTATTTAAACAAATCATGCTTAAAAGATTTCTGGCACTATTTTCCAACACCCCCGGCAACAGCCATTCCCCACTAAAGAGTCTGGTAAAATTGTTCGTGGCAGTGGCTGTTTCCATTGGTGGAGTGGCCGTTGGAAGAGTGAAGGGGGGATGTTTGACTGATGGATTGGCTGGACAGTGTGACAGAATTTCCCCATACCCCACCGACTCATCCCCTACAGCACTTTGACATGCTTAGCACCTATCTACTCCCCTCCTATAGAGTGAGCGTGTAGTGACGGGGAGTCAGTGGTGAAGTACCCCCAGTATTACCAACGAGAGAACTAGCAAGCTAAAAAAAATTTAATGAATTTCACCCGTTTCAGGTGTTTCCCAATTACAGTCAATTTGTAGTCGATAAATAAGTGAATCAGACAACTTCATTCTTCTTTCCTTTCCCTCTCCCCCCCAGCCGCCATCACTTCAAATCCTTCCGGAACGTTCGGGATGATGTTAACAAGACGTAGATGAATCGATGTGAACTTTTTTTCATTCGTTTTACGTTTCGCATGGCCGCGTGGGTATAGTTAAGAACTTTAGTGATGTTTCGTATATCTCTCTTTCTCTCTCTTTATTCAAACATACTATAAAGATAGATTACGATAAACTTTTACTTTAATAGTCACTGGAAAAAAAAACTTTTATTTATTTCTCGTAGATTAAGAAAAAAATAACACATTTTGGTAGTATATTTAGAGTTAGATAGAAATAATGATAGTTTTTTGCCAAGCTAACATGTGCAAGAGAGTCGGTAAAAAAATGTCTTAGGGTTTAAGGCATTAGGACTCAATAATTATTGATCTTCTTCGTTATAGGTCGGCAAGATCAAGCTATCTGCATTTAACGTTTATGGTTTATCAATATGAACTTGGCAGTTTCATCTTATATATAATTTGATAAGCCCGTTTCCTGCAATAGAAATTACGAGGAAATGACTGAACAGATTTTAAAAACGACCACTCATTTTAACGGTTAGGATTACAAGATCCCGGGAAAATGTAGTTTTCCACAAAAATACTATTTTCAAGGATAATTTCTGTTTTTAATTACTTTGTTTAGTCATCATGGGAAACGTTAATGGCTGTATGGCTGTAAATCTTTAAATAAAATACATCTCTTTGGCTAAAAAATAATAACTCCCAATCTTTATTTGTTTGTCCAAACCCATCACAATTTTCTCTTTGGATGCCGGTCATAACAGATCTAAATTGAGATTCATAAACTGTAAATAGAATGTTTTTATACATAATTTGCAATTAAATCAATAATATTGAACAAAACTCGAAATTAAAAGGTTAAATTGTTAATTTAATGAAAATATTGTCTACGTTTTGTTTTGAACATGATAAAATTATTTTTTGTTATGTATAGTAAGCCCAAAATAGATACAATGATCTTGAATAATGTTTTAAAAAAATGTCATTTTATCTATATAAATATGAGATTTCTGTTCATTTTTTTCAAATATTGGGTTTTGATGTTTATTTTATTCAAATAATGTGTTTTGATGTTCATTTTGGCAATTAGTATCACAATACAAATACATAAGTTAGGCTATGTATTAATTTTACCTTTTAATTTGGAGGGTATGGTATTTAAAAGTAATGTTTTGTGTACTTCAAATATCTTTTCACATTCTTACAAATACAGTAAGTTTAGTTAGGTTTCCATGTTGACACTTAATTTTGAGGGAATGATATGTTTTCAAAGTACTGTAATGTTTTGAGTACCACATCTATATTTTCACATTCTATCTCGATATCTGACTCTATCACGCTCTCACACACTCTCTCACTCTCTTTACCCTCACACACACATACACACATTCTATGATGTAATCCTCTCCCATTCTGTATCTCACACTTTATCCCTTTCTCTCACACACACTCTCTACCCTCTCATAAGCTCTTTAACACACAATTTATATTCTATTATTTTTATAATAATCTCTATTATAAGCTCTCTTACAAATGCGCTTTTTCTCTCAAATCTCTTTCTTTCTCAAATGCTTTATATCCTAAACTGCTCTCTCTCTCAAACATTCTCTTTCTCAAACCTATTATATCTTGAACGCACTTTCTCTCTCTCAAAGTCCATCCATCTCAAATTCCCAATCATTCTCTCTCTCTCTCTCTCTCTCACACTCTCTATATCTGAAGCTAACTCTCTCTCTCTCTCAAACCAACTCTCTCAAACTTGCTCTCTCAATTTATCTCTCTCAAACACTCTCTCTCAAAGCCCATTCATCTCAAATTCCCAATCTTTCTCTATCTCACTCTCACTCTCTATATCTCAAGATCACTCTCTCTCTCTCAAACCAACTCTCTCAAACCTGCTCTCTCAATTTCTTTTCTCAAACACTCTCTCTTAAACACTCTATTCAACTCTGTCATTTTAATTTTCTCTCTCTAAGCTAGTCTCTCACTTTATAACTTTCTCTCTCCAACTCACTCACACACACACACAACACACACACATGCACAAACACTATCTCACACACTTTATTATTGATTCTCCCTTACATATCTTATTTTTCTCTCTCACACAATGTTTCTCATTTTCTTTCACAATCTGTTTCTCTCTCTCACACACACATACACATATTTGGTCTTATCCCAGTATTTATCTCTCTAATACATACATATTCTCTGTCTATCACTCGCTCACACTTACTCGATCGCTATCAATTGCTGTCTCATTCTCTTACACGCACTTTCTCCCACCTCACACTCACTTCTCACACTCACACTCACACTCACCCACACACTTACACAATCACACACACAAACACTTGCAATCTTATTTTCTCTATTACATTTTATCACTCTCTATCATATATCTTATATATAATTCGATAAGCCTATTTCCATTAATAGAAATTGACGAGGAACAGAATTTGGAAAACGAACAATCATTTTTAAGATTAGGTAATCAGGATTCCGGTAAAAATAGTGGCCTAAAACTAAAACCCAATTTTCCTAGCAATTTTTCTATATTTTATTATCCTTCTGTGTGAGCAGTGGTTCATCTGTATAATCAGTTTACATCACCATGGAAACCATGATTTGTATATAGCTGTATATTGACAAATAAAATATTTGTCTTTGATTAAAATAATAACGTCAGCTCAATTGTTACTTGAGTGGTTTGGTGCAACGAATATATAGAGTTCTAGGAGAGGGATAATTTTAAAGTTCTTAACGGGGCGTGAAGAAGGAAAATATACGTTTTTATTCAACTTACCCACCGAAAACTAATATATATATGTAGAGTTGATAGTTTTGATGAGAAAGTTTTATCTAAACAGTGAGTGATTGCTTATTATATTGATCCTTTCCCAACAAAATGTAAAAAATACATTTATTTCAATAATCTGCAACCATCGCTGCAATGATCCACTAGTATAATATAACCTCGTAAGAAAATAGCTTTTGAACTAATGCAAAATAATTATTGAAAGAGATTCTAGATTATAATATTGAATATATTATAATAATTATCATTTATAACCACATCAGTGGAAGTTTTAAAACAATTCTCACCTTTTATGTATTATATAAAACACTGTTTTTTTATGAAAAAAAACCTTTACAGCCATAAAAAAAATATTTTGGGAATCTTAAATAATTGCTTAGTTATTAAAGAACTATAAAAACTCTGGATAATTTAATTAACTGTTATTACTAGATCTTTAGAACTTTAATTGATAAATTAATTCACTTTACTCATACAAACCTTGTGGAGGACCCACAAAAATACTTTATAGCTGTAAGATAGTAATTTAAGATATCTTCCTGGTTTTAGAATCTAAAAATTAAGTATTCAAAATAAACAAAAAGAGGAGAGTGCTTCAAAGGTGAAGAAATTATGATGTTGAGGATTTTCACTTACCACTAAGTCTTTATTCCACGTATCAATTACCAATGAAATTGAGATCCGTATTCACACCAGACACTAAATATGATGTACTTGGCCTGCTTTCACGCAGTGTTCACACTAAGGCCGGTATGCAAGAACGATGTTGGAGTAGGAGTAAAGGAGGAGTAAAGGCGGAGTCAGCTACTCTTGAGGAAGGAATCCATGTCATGCTAGAACGTCTGGCTTGAGTTACTCAAGGTCACGTGATGAAATATTACACAGAAGTACCACATCTCCAGGGGAAATAAAATTCACTAGATCCACCGCCTTCTAAAGTGTCGATTTTGCTTGTAAGGTTTGATAGCCTGCTTAAATATGTCCTCTTGTTGATAAACACATCGTAATTAATTAAGAGCGTGTGTGAAGTGAGAAAGAGAAAATGGTATTTATTAGAATTAAATAGGTAGTTTCCAACTGTCAAATGAAAAAAAAAATTATGTTAGGACCATCGCAGCCAAGAAGAAAGCGTGGGAACAAATTAATAGAATTTTAAATCTTCCAGTAACCTCCAAAAGGTGAGTTTATTTTTATCTTATATTATTTTCACTTTAATACTTTATATAAAATCACGTATATTGTTTGAGTAATTGGATCGTCTATAGAAATAAACACAAGTAAAGTAAAATCTTTAAACGTGTTTTCTTATTGATGGTAAACACAAACGTCAACGTAACAAAAAATTATTTGTAGGCCTATGCTATTAATTTGCGTAGGCCCTAGCGTTGATAAGTTTTATTCCCTTTCTCTGTAGGCCTAGCGTTTATTTTTGCATAGTATAAGTCGAAACAAAAGTTTTGAAATTCTAAGAACGAGTGGATTTTATATATTATTGAACTAACCTAATCTTTACTCCTAACTTTATGTATTTTGTCTACTGGTAGGTCTTAGTAGGCCTGATTTAGCACTTTAGACCAGTACTATCTTAGGCTAGTTAACCTTCAATATAATATTTTTGTACAAGGTCTAGGCCTAGTCACAAAGTAAACATAGTATAACTAAACTAACAAAGTCATCCTCATAAATAGAAAAATATTACAACATACAAATATACAGTATTACCTTGAAGTTATAGAGACAACAAATTTCATAAAATGCTTCACTGATTATTAGAACCAGTATATTAATATAGCCAGCTGTATGGTGGGAACTTTCATTAATATATGCCTTTATAATAATTTATAATAACCATTAGTAATCTTTTCTTGTTTGATAACAAAGACACCTCAAGTTGACCTAGTTGTAACTGTGTTTATATTATATTGTGAATCATTTTAGAACTCTGGTTCACCTGCACAAACATTGGGACATTGTCAAATCAAGAAGGAAGAGGCAACTAGTTGAAGAGACAGTGGAACTGATGAGCACTGGACGAGGGCCCTACAATTCTCACAAGCCATCATGTCCCAGGGTCGAGGTGGTAGCCCCCCCATAACTGCTGCTCTGAGGTCTACAGGTTACACCGTTGCTGTCAATACCATTATGGAGCATCTCGATACAACAGGTAGGCTATGTGAGATATTACAACTATAAGGTTCATATTTACAGAGAGATGCACACACAGAAACAGATTTTATAAGTTTATTTATATTCATAGATATAATTTGGACTGAGAAGGGTAGCCTACTATTTACTTTTTAATAAACAAAATATTGATATGCATACAAAATAGGTGTAAGTTTCATGATAGTATACAGAAAATTAACAATTGTTTACAAAATTAATTACATGATTGTCATAAACATGCTAACTCCTGAAAAACGACTTTGTTGACTTTAATCTGAATGGACATGTCTAGTATTGGTGGATGGAGTCTTTAAGAGCAAATAATGCACACTTGTCGATAAGTTAGGCCTGTCCTTTGAATCTTGTTTTAGTTACCGTACATAACATGTGTGTCCTTATAGTGAGTGTTGGGTTTAAGATGTAAGCATGTGTTTACAAATTATAATGTGCAATATCAATCAAACTTGCATCTGTTGACCTGCAATGCTTTGAATGTTAAATTACATTTTCAAAAGCTTATTTGAAAATGTAATCTAAATGGTTTTAATTAAAAGCAATTTGATGATTATGTGCATTGACACCCTAATTTAGTATTCTAGTAAAAAGGACTTGCAGAAAACAAGCCATTGAAACATTTATCTGTGCAATATACAATGGTAAGAATGTTAATTTATTAGAGTTATTCTTTGATATTATTGGAAGTAGCAGCTGAAGGTCACATGACTTGACATCTGACTTATGAAAGCTGTTTTAATAACATCTAAAATTTATAAAACCTCCCCATTTAAACATACTAGCTATGCTTGTTTTGTTCATACTATCCTTTATTTTTCAGATTTCCCAACTACAAGCAGTGTCAGTTGTCGCTGCCATTTCTTACACCAGTGCTTCAAGTCTCGGTCAGCCTTTTCACATCACCTGCATCCCTCTTGGGGACCCCAGACCTTTAAATTTGACTATTATATGTAAAATAGTTGACAAAACATTCAAAACAATTATAATATTTCCACATTTATTGTTAACACTATTATTATCTTTATATCTGCATTCAAGTGAATCAATTTTCTTTTTGATGAACTAGAAAGTGTTTAATTTAGAGTGAGCTCTGATAGATGAACATTAGGTTGTTGCTCCGTAGTTAGACCTAAGGTTAGGAATCTTTGTTGATTACTTTTGACATTTTTGTGATGGATCTATTTCTCTTGAATAATAAATACCGTAACCTGATTTTTTTTTTACCAAGAAAGCATGCCTATAAACAAAAACATCATATTCAATTTTTTTTAAACACTTTTGTTTACTATGTTTAATGTTCCGATTGATAACTAACCTTTATATCTTTATATAGACCTGTTATAGCTAGGTAGTTTATATTAATTTTACATAGTAAATTACGTTTATTAATATTTTATACATTTAACTTGCTATTATGTCTCAAATTATGAAACATAAAATTATAGGACTTGAGAATTGAGCCTAGATGTTTCGGCTATAGAATTTATAAAACCACCAAACATTTTCCCATTTGTTAAAAACATTATTCATATTAGGGTTATTTTCAAGTGATGTGTAGTAAAATTACAATTTCCAATATCCATTGTGTCGAGATCGTTCACCCTGCATTAACCTATAAAATGTAAATATATCTACATTCTTATGTTATAAAGTGATTAGGGAACCTTTCACTTCCACTCTGGAGGGTCTCTGGGGTACTTGATTTCCTGTTTATATGTTAACCACTTATGTTGTTGCTAAGGACTGCAGGTATCTTAATTCAGCATTGCAAATTAAATTTTGACAATTTATATATATTTTTTTTGTCTGGCCAATCTCTAGTGTTTATCTTTTAAAATAAACTGACTGTGAAAAAATGATTATAATTATTTCCATTCCTTAGCAGGGTGGTTTATTATTTTTCATCCCAAGGTCCAAATTTGAGCATCTGTTTGCACCACAAGCCGAAGATATATCCAGTAGTTTTCTTAATAATATAGGCTCGCAAACAACACTCAGAAATTATTTTTAATATTATATTAAATAGATTATATTTGGAAGAAGGTAAAGAAAATGGTAGATAGAAACAAAAAAAGGGACGAGTTATATTATAGTTATTAGAGTTATATATATATAAATTGTAATTTTGTCTGGAGAATCTGTCCAATTATGTCATAGATAAGTTTAATTAAATACATCAAAAATATTTTATGAAATGTCAATCACTTTCACTGAACTTAGCATTATTAAATAATATATTATACCGATTTTTATCAATAAAATAAATGCATAACGAGATGCAGCCATGAGCTTTTCTAAATAAATGTTATTTGAATCATCAGGCCTTCTTCCAATATTTGCCTGGTAAGTATTAAAGTAAGTGGGAATTTAATAGTGTATAAGGCCAAATTATTTTGGTTGTTTACATTCCTATTATATTGAATTGAACTTCAACAATATTGCATACAACATATTCACTAAATGTGTTACAAATCATATAACATGATCAACACTAAACCCACCTCGGTGGTGTAGTTGGCTAACACGCTACTTTTGTGTTGATCTAGACCACAGAGGATAGGAAGAGTTGGGTTGAATCTCGGTCGAGTGAACTGAGGTGAATTTTCCTAAATAGTTTTTCACTCTCCCTCCACACAAGTGTGGGTTCACTTCCTCTAAATTCACCTTTCATATTCCCAACACATTACCTAGTGTAATTAGTATTTAGGCGTACAACCCGAATGGGTAGTAAGATGTAGTGCTAAAAAAAATCTCTAATACATTATTATTATTACTATGGTACTTGGTATCAACGTGCTTGGTTACAGTACCTGTAATCTGAGGCAGGAAAACATCCAGGTTTACAACTCCAGTAACAGTAAAAGAAAATTAAAATAGTCGATTTCAAAATTATTTAATAGCCCTCACTGGCAAGGACCACAATCATCATGGTTTTTAACACACAATATTTATAATATAAACATGATATTAGTTCTCTCTAACGATCAGTGTCAGAGCAGCTTGTATTATGTTTTGTCATGCTTGGCACAGAGTGTATCATGGCCCGCCACTACAGTCTGTGTAAAGTTTGTGTCTTGATGATTGTACAAGTATAAACACTAAAATAAATAATTCACTTTTGTGGCCACATGGTCTAAAATATCAAACTCACAAAAAAACTAGACTGCTGAAGATAGGGAGATCATGGTTTGAATCCCAGGCAAGTCTAACGAGGGTGGTCTTTTGTAAATGGTTTTTTCCCTTTTTCCTTGCAAATGTGTATACACTATTTAATCCAAACTTCCTCATCCCAGAAACAGTGTGATCAGTATGTATGCATATAACCTGACCAGATAGTACGACAGTGCTAAATCGACAAGATTGTGTATATGATCGGTGATAAAGATCGTACAACTAATTGTGTGTGGATTTCTTATTAGTAAGTTTAAAATGTAAGAATTTAGAGTTGAATTTACGTAACAATACATCCACCTTAGCATAAAGGGATTAAAAATCTACTCTGCTGAGTAGAACGAAAATAATAGTTTCCTCTCTCTCCTTGGGACATACATTTAGCATCAAAATGAGCAGTGATAACCTGCTAGTTTCCACCATTCTCCATTTCATTAGAGGTCTGTAAGGTCAAGATAATGGATGTCCACATTTGGTAGTGTGTTGATACAAGAAGTCTGTTCCTAACGGAACATGAA
The DNA here is from genome assembly GCA_039000515.1 of Timema cristinae. Classification (NCBI taxonomy): domain Eukaryota; kingdom Metazoa; phylum Arthropoda; class Insecta; order Phasmatodea; family Timematidae; genus Timema; species Timema cristinae. The sequence goes on along the minus strand of JBCFYV010009833.1, from coordinate 3,804 downwards.
ACCATCTATATATAGTAACATTACCGATGTTTTGATTCGCCCGCCACAATGATTTTAATAAGGTTCCAACTGTAATAGTCCATGTGGTGAAGCCCAGACTCTCAGATGGACCCCCGGGGCTCTGGACAGGATGTGGGTGCAGCCTCTTCGATATGAAACTCCAGGGAAGTTGGCCTAGTCATAGAACAGCATTCGCACAGCTCCCAGTTCAGCTTCTGTGGTGGGAAACCACACCACATGTTGCATGTTTTGGGCCAACCAAATTGATATTTTCTTAACAACACGGATACCGTTGACTGGTCAACATTGTAGGCCTACATTTCTCCGCCAACAACCTAAAAATGGAAGAACAAAGTTACTAGCCAATTTTAAAAAATTATAAGAATAGATATGTCTGTAGTCCGACCAGGCTACTGTGATTTTTTAGAGGTAAGGTTATTTTGGATTTTATATATATATACAAAAAATCAATATTAAATGTCAACCAAAATCCAATAGCTACTGTATGTCACAAAACAATCAATTAGCCTATTTGCTTCAATTACATAATTAAAAACAATGGAAGAAATATGTTGTCAGTAAATAATACAAGTCCTAATATTAATTAAACTTATATACTGATGCTAAATTAATCTTAACTAACACATTACAAAAACAAACATGAAAATTTATTAATGTATTCAATCAAAAATTTAAATTAGTTGTTCATTCTTAAAAAAAAAGTTAATAACAATGTTTTTTGTAAGTTTAGTAATAATAAATAATATAACCTTAAAAAAAAGTATATTTATAATTTGGTATTAACTTACTTGTAAGCATTCCGTGGCATAAAACTGAAGGGTGGTCAACATTTGTTGTAAATGAAGCAGTGGAAGTCATCGTTGTGTTTCGGGATTGTCAATTTTCAACGTAGGGAAGTTATCTTGTCATGCAACTTCCTTCTAAAATAGAAAATATTTTACGAAATTGTTCGTCAGAATAAGCCTAACAGGTATCCTGGAAATCCCTAACATGCCTTCGTTAAATCACAACAACTTTATTAGCCTCTTCTTCAAAATAGTCGTCGATAACGTCTAAATACGTGACAATCCGGTAGTCATGTAGCGCCATATTTTCTTGACAACACAAAACAAAATAACAGATGTTTGACATCTCTATTGCTCATGCGCGCCGCGCTGGGGTAGCCCTGTGTATAAGGGATAGGAGTAAACTATGTAAAGGGATAGATAAGCAGAAGCTGGTCGGGACCACCTTTGGAATTACTCAAGCACGCGCCGCGCGCTCGTCCTAGCAAGCAAATCAACCGTCCTCCGCCTTTACTCCTACTCGTTCTTGCATACGGGCCTAAGTGTTGATCCTACCATGATTAGAGTTTAGTTGATCGTCCACCGACTGAAATACGATGCCTCCACAATCACGACCACAAACGGTTCAAATTAGAAATACAATGTTAATTTACACACATCACTGGCAGGGTTGGTACAGTGAGTGGTTTACACCATGCGCTTGATTGAGGAAGCCGGGGGGCTTAATTTTAATCAAGTGCAAATAAGAGTTGATTTTTCAGAGGTTTTCAGATCCTTTCTCTGTGTGGATACTGATATATTTATTCAAATATACCCTAAACATACAATTTTCTTAAATGATTTGAAGATAGCATATAGCCCAAACAAGAACTATGATACATATCACTCCTACTTCCCTCTACCAATAAAAATTTGTAGTTTGTATTATTATTCTGGTCTGTGATGGGATATCATTTCTTTTTATACTATGTTAAGATCAATAGGCCTACATATTTAATCAAACCACTTTACGACTACTTATTGCTTATTTATTCGACTTTAGGACAGATATTAGTTTCTTCATCATCTAAAAGTAGAAATATTAATATATTAAATTTTAAATACATTATTACTTATCTGTTTAACCATAAGTATTACTTTTTCTAGTAGTCAATGTTATATTAAAATGTGTTTCAAATTCATTTGCCGCCAAATAAAATTTACTTCATGACTAGGAAGCAAAAATGGGTGTGATTAATCAGTATAGCTTAATTATTATTTTAAATATATTTTAAACTCTCAGAAATAGCTCCAAAGACTCAAAGTATTAAGTCTTGGTTGTAAATATATTTTGTTGGTCGTTTAATTTAATCTTATGTCCAATTGGAAATATTTGTTTGCGTGTTTATTTGCCACTCCTAATTCTTATCCAATGAGAGGCGTATCTAACTTATATTTGGACATTTTTTCCCCTCCATCTTTTAGGTGTGGCTTTTGAGCTATTTGTGCAAACAATCAGTTTGAAACTCTATAGGAATATAAATGGGTGGGTTAAAAAGTTCTTAATTTGAATTTGGTTATTGGTTTTTATTTAGTCACTATCTATTGTTTTAATTTAGTGGCGTGGTAGGTTAAATTTGGGAATAACCTTTTGTGGTATATGTCAAACATGCCTATTTAAATTATCTATTATCGGTGGGGATTTTCCATATCTATTTTTAAATATTCATGTAATGGTTGTTGGTTTGAAAACAACATACTTTGATTTTGTTAGCTAATTTTTAATCCTGGTCTATAACAGGTTGATGTCAATATTACTCAACCTAACAAAACCAAACCTTAAATTTGTAGATTTATGAAAGGCTGAGTTTTGTTAGGTTGTGCTAGCTTGATATAAGAGTATATTTCTGTCAAATAAATTTATTAAGTAAAGGGGCTAAATTTCGAATTAAATAAATTATCTCATTTCGTATGGATAAAATACGAAATTATTTATTACTATGTGTTTTTACAAACACTTGGTGTTTTTCGGTATCAGTGTCCCTGATTTGATTCTTCAGTCACTTTACCCTAGCGTCTGTCGAGCTTTGCACCCTAGAAAGAACCAGTACAACTGGCCATGGCTGAACACTTGTTTGGGCAGATAAATAGCACCCCTAGCCAAGGTTTGAACTTGTGACTTATTAATAGTCATTAAGAACGTTAGTTTAACTGAGAACTGCCTTTTCAAGAGAAAGGGGATGTCAGTACATATAGGGGACAAATATATTTTTGGTATGAAACACACATTCCCCTAGGTCATAACCCATTAAAATTGTTGAGTAGATTAAATTTACATACAATTTTGTCACTGCTAGGCGAGTTCCCATTACCTATGTTTTGTTTGAAGCTATACTCACACAAACCAACAATCAAACACTGGTTTTATTTATAAGGTTATTCATTTAGTTACTCTGGTGCTAGTTGTCCTTTAAATATTACTTAGTGTAGTAGTCGGTTTGTATGAATACATATCCAGGCTATACAAATGTAATATCAAATTAAATAAATTGGTTTTACGTTAGCTGTACAATTTTCAATGACCAAAGAAACACCTTTTGTAAATAATGTGAATACAAACCAACAAAAACACAAATAAAAGGTCAATGTCTTATTATCTGTAATGTATCTTTGGATTTGAGATTTAAATTTATACTATAGTTTCTTCTTGTTTTTGAAATTTCAATTACTGTTGACTTTTTATAATGATTAAAAATATCACATTTTTATTTATATTATTTTAGTTTTGAGAAAATTTTCAGTTTGAAAAATTTTCGCAACTATGAAGTGGTTCCTCTAGAATTTAATATAGTTTCAGCTTTCTATCTAATTGAGAAGTACTACTAATATTCGGGACAGATATACATACACATATACAGAAACAACTTTACTTTATTAATATATGTTAGGAACTTTCCTTTCTTCTGCTAGTATAAGAATCATCTTCTCGCTTTGATTATTTAAATCTAACTAACAAAAT
>JBCFYV010009832.1:0-25571 GCA_039000515.1 Timema cristinae | reverse complement strand
GTTTGAAAGTTTCAAAAACTCTTGACTTCCTTATTGTAGTCCACATCCCCATGGCCCCCTTTAAATCCTTCCGGTACTTTTGAGTTATATGAAAAGTTCATTTAAAAATGAAGAACAGTGGGAGAAACTAAATGAGTCCTTGTCAAGCAATCCATTATACATTTTTTGACGGGCCGTTTCGTTGTTTTGGTTACAAACCACAATAACAGGTTTTTAGAGCCTTTTGGTTTATTGAATTCAATATTTTATTCCATAAGTAGGGTTGCGCGCTAAGATATTCCTTTTTTAAAAAGTGCGCATTAAATCACACAAATAAAAGAATTATTTTTTTTTTCCCACAAATGTTCTCTGTTTCTAATAGTTGTGTCCATCCTTCCTTATAAGAGGAATAATTTTGAACAAATTTCGTAGACACACATAATCTCACCAAGAAAATATATGGTTGGTAAATTTTAGGCGTGATATCTCTTGATTTTATAGAGAAATAAATTTGGGCCTGAACCAAAACTATAACTGAGCGGCCGTAGACCTTGGTCACATTGAATTTAGTGGCTACTTATGGGGATAATTCGAATACCAAATGAATGAATTTGAGGTGATTATTCTATCACACACAAGCTAATGCAGGTGAATTTTCTCTAATATCCCCTATTCACCCCTACGCCTCCTGCTATGTGTTTAAAGAACCATTAATAATTGACGGTATTATTTAAATATTTCGACCTATCTCCAACTATACTTATAAAATAACATGTCCTGATTGATTGACTGACTGACTGACTGACTGATTCATCATCGCCGAGCGCAAACTATCAAGGCTACAAGCATGAAATTCGGACTGTATATTCATTTTGTTATTTAGGCACCCACTAAGAAAGGATTTTAGAAAATTCCACCCCAAAGGGGTCAAAATAGGGGATGATAATATGTATGAAAGTCCGTCATTTTGAAAGTTACATAAACAAAATTTTCTATTTCGGTTATTGACGTAAAACAAATAAATACTTGTTTCAGGAATTTTGGAAATTTTATTTAATAAGGGATGAAAAAGGGGTGAAAGTTTGTATCGGGCAGTAAGTCAGTTTGCGGCATACGAGAACACATCCCATTAATCACCATTTTAATGGATTCTGAGATGACAGGAGGATGGGGGGTGTTAGTAAGGGTTGTAGCACATGATGGAGGGGATGGAGCACCTGGGTGCGGGATAGAGTGGGGGGACTATTTTACGGCGGCACAGCCATTAATCCTGTTTTTTATGGATTCTGAGATGACAGGCTAGACATGTGAGGGAAGGGTTGGAGCCCTCGATGTGATCCTGAGATGGCAGGGGGAGGTGGGGGTGATGTCAGAGAGACATGATGGTGTGTTTTCCTGTTTTTGGTGCGGGGTTCTGTGACTCATTAGCATAATTGCGAGGGTTGGTGGATGGAGGTGGAGGGGGGAGGGGGCAAAAAAATTTTTTGGGGGACACATCGGAGGAGGGTGGGACAGAGGACACGACTGGGAGCTGCTGGAGGGGGAGGGGGTGTTGAAGCGCCAGACTCGGGATGGCTGAGAGGGGGGCGGGCGGGGGAGACTAGCATACGGGGGACAGGGTTTTCTCTCCCCCCTCTCTCTCCCAGGAAACAACCTGGATATGACAAGTATTATTCTCCCTCTCTCTCTCTCTCAAAGTCTTAGTCTTTTCGGAGCACTCGGGCGAGGGGTGGAGGGGTTATCTCTCACATCATGACGTAGCGTATAGACCCCATGGATAGGGTTGTAAGGTGTCCCACACGGTAAAGTGTGTCGCGGGGGGCTTGACCTAGTGACTGCGGTGCACAGCTGCTCTTGAAAGAGCCGTACATTAACATAACAGTCAAGGTATTAGAACATAAATTTCTTTCCAAGTGACATGCTTAGAATCATAATACTTAAGTAGTTTTCACATTAAGGGTCTAGATCTGGGTACTTTGTGGGAGGGAGAGAGGCGTGGCTTGGAGCCTATAAATAAGGGTGGTCAGCCCTATCATTAACCGGTAGCTATATTAGCCATGGCGTCAGAATTTGTGGCCGCATTTTTGACGGAGGTAGGATGTAATGAGATACTTCCACGTAAATTGACTGACTTGGAGATAGGTCATGCGTACCGTATTTCTTCAATAAAATCTGTAAATACGCGATTCGGTCGTCGTATACTTACTGTACTCGAAGCCAAGTATCAAGTTTGGCTGCCGCGAAGATTTTCGACGCTCACCGATCTTCAGATAGAGGATATCTCGAAATCAGATCTGCTACTTGTCTACAAAGGTCTCTCTACCGTCACCAAAACAGCCATCCTGAACTTTGAAGGTAAGTGTATAAGTGTATAAGTGTCTAAGTGTCTAAGTGTCTAAGTGTATAAGTGTGAAAGTGTCTAAGTGCGTAAGTGTCTAAGTGTCTAAGTGTGTAAGTATGTAAGTGTGTAAGTGTGTAAGTGTGTAAGTGTGTAAGTGTGTAAGTGTGTAAGTGTGTAAGTGTGTAAGTGTGTAAGTGTGTAAGTGTGTAAGAGTAAGTGTAAATGTGAATAGTTATACCCTATCTCTATCTTGAGCTAGTTCTATCCAGTCCACCTCATTACTTCCCTATCCCTATCTTGAGTTAGTTCTATCCAGTCCAACTCATTACACCCTATCGCTATCTTGAGATAGTTCTATCCAGTCCAACTCATGTGTGTGCGTGTTAGGATAGCCGTGCTTAATCTAAGTCAATAAACATTGAATTGTTTTCAGGTTAAATGTGAATAGTTACACCCGTATGTGTGCGTGTGCGAGTGTGTGTTAATGAGTTTTTAAAAAGAATTGTTTACGTCATTAACTAGCAATAATTATTGAATGAGTTTAAAAGAATTGTTTACATCATTAACTAAACAATGTGTGTTGTGTTAGGGTAACTGAAACTTAATTGTTTACATCAGGCTCGTGTGCGTGTGCGAGTGCGTGTTAATGAGTTTTTAAAAAAGATTGTTTACGTCATTAACTAGCAATAATTATTGAATGAGTTTAAAAGAATTGTTTACATCATTAACTAACAATGTGTGTGTGTTAGGGTAACTGAACTTAATCTAAGTCAATAATCTTTGAATGAGTTTAAAAGAATTGTTTTACTTCAACATGAATTACGTGAATAGGCCTAATCAGACCTAAAAAAAATATGACCTTAATTAGGGCCTTGATGGTTACATTTACGGTGAACGGGACAACAGCATCCCTTCAATTGACACTCAATAATAAACCTGGTAAACCTAGAGGTCCTGGGTTCAATCCTCGGTCCTGGTCAATAATCAACGAATGAATTGTTTACATCATTAACTAACAATACAAGGTTCAAACCCACTTCCTAGGATAATTGTGTTTAATCTATTCCTCGTAAGACCTAAGTCAATAATCATTGAATTGTTTTCAGGTTAAATGTGAATAGTTTAAGTACATTTTCGTCATGGTTAATAATGCTTTAAAGGAATAAAAAAACACACCTACTTGAGTCGTTTTTTTGAAAAGAGTTTAAACAGACATTTTCCACTCTCTTTTAACAGAAGGGATCCGAGGGGTTTAATACTTATTCAACATGAATTACGTGAATAGGCCTAATCAGACCTAAAAAAATATGACCTTAATTAGGCCTTGATGGTTACATTTACGGTGAACCAGGACAACAGCATCCCTTCAATTGACACTCAATAATAAACCTGGTAAACCTAGAGGTCCTGGGTTCAATCCTCGGTCCTGGTCAATAATCAACGAATGAATTGTTTACATCATTAACTAACAATACAAGGTTCAAACCCCACTTCCTAGGATAATTGTGTTTAATCTATTCCTCGTAAGACCTAAGTCAATAATCATTGAATTGTTTTCAGGTTAAATGTGAATAGTTTAAGTACATTTTCGTCATGGTTAATAATGCTTTAAAGGAATAAAAAAACACACCCTACTTGAGTCGTTTTTTGAAAAGAGTTTAAACAGACATTTTCCACTCTCTTTTAACAGAAGGGATCCGAGGGGTTTAATACTTATTCAACATGAATTACGTGAATAGGCCTAATCAGACCTAAAAAAATATGACCTTAATTAGGCCTTGATGGTTACATTTACGGTGAACCAGGACAACAGCATCCCTTCAATTGACACTCAATAATAAACCTGGTAAACCTAGAGGTCCTGGGTTCAATCCTCGGTCCTGGTCAATAATCAACGAATGAATTGTTTACATCATTAACTAACAATACAAGGTTCAAACCCACTTCCTAGGATAATTGTGTTTAATCTATTCCTCGTAAGACCTAAGTCAATAATCATTGAATTGTTTTCAGGTTAAATGTGAATAGTTTAAGTACATTTTCGTCATGGTTAATAATGCTTTAAAGGAATAAAAAAACACACCTACTTGAGTCGTTTTTTGAAAAGAGTTTAAACAGACATTTTCCACTCTCTTTTAACAGAAGGGATCCGAGGGTTTAATACTTATTCAACATGAATTAGTGAATAGGCTAATCAGACCTAAAAAAATATGACCTTAATTAGGCCTTGATGGTTACATTTACGGTGAACCAGGACAACAGCATCCCTTCAATTGACACTCAATAATAAACCTGGTAAACCTAGAGGTCCTGGGTTCAATCCTCGGTCCTGGTCAATAATCAACGAATGAATTGTTTACATCATTAACTAACAATACAAGGTTCAAACCCACTTCCTAGGATAATTGTGTTTATCTATTCCTCGTAAGACCTAAGTCAATAATCATTGAATTGTTTTCAGGTTAAATGTGAATAGTTTAAGTACATTTTCGTCATGGTTAATAATGCTTTAAAGGAATAAAAAAACACACCTACTTGAGTCGTTTTTTGAAAGAGTTTAAACAGACATTTTCCACTCTCTTTTAACAGAAGGGATCTGAGGGTTTAATACTTATTCAACATGAATTACGTGAATAGGCCTAATCAGACCTAAAAAAATATGACCTTAATTAGGCCTTGATGGTTACATTTACGGTGAACCAGGACAACAGCATCCCTTCAATTGACACTCAATAATAAACCTGGTAAACCTAGAGGTCCTGGGTTCAATCCTCGGTCCTGGTCAATAATCAACGAATGAATTGTTTACATCATTAACTAACAATACAAGGTTCAAACCCCACTTCCTAGGATAATTGTGTTTAATCTATTCCTCGTAAGACCTAAGTCAATAATCATTGAATTGTTTTCAGGTTAAATGTGAATAGTTTAAGTACATTTTCGTCATGGTTAATAATGCTTTAAAGGAATAAAAAAACACACCTACTTGAGTCGTTTTTTGAAAAGAGTTTAAACAGACATTTTCCACTCTCTTTTAACAGAAGGGATCTGAGGGGTTTAATACTTATTCAACATGAATTACGTGAATAGGCCTAATCAGACCTAAAAAAATATGACCTTAATTAGGCCTTGATGGTTACATTTACGGTGAACCGGACAACAGCATCCCTTCAATTGACACTCAATAATAAACCTGGTAAACCTAGAGGTCCTGGGTTCAATCCTCGGTCCTGGTCGAATAATCAACGAATGAATTGTTTACATCATTAACTAACAATACAAGGTTCAAACCCCACTTCCTAGGATAATTGTGTTTAATCTATTCCTCGTAAGACCTAAGTCAATAATCATTGAATTGTTTTCAGGTTAAATGGAATAGTTTAAGTACATTTTCGTCATGGTTAATAAATACTTGAGTCGTTTTTTGAAAAGAGTTTAAACAGACATTTTCCACTCTCTTTTAACAGAAGGGATCCGAGGGGTTTAATACTTATTCAACATGAATTACGTGAATAGGCCTAATCAGACCTAAAAAAATATGACCTTAATTAGGCCTTGATGGTTACATTTACGGTGAACCAGGACAACAGCATCCCTTCAATTGACACTCAATAATAATAAACCTGGTAAACCTAGAGGTCCTGGTCAATAATCAATGAATGAATTGTTTACATCATTAACTAACAATACAAGGTTCAAACCCACTTCCTAGGATAATTGTGTGTTTAATCTATTCCTCGTAAGACCTAAGTCAATAATCATTGAATTGTTTTCAGGTTAAATGTGAATAGTTTAAGTACATTTTCGTCATGGTTAAAGGAATATCGAGAATTTAACACGAGTGAATAGTTTAAACAGACATTTTCCACTCCCTTTTAACAGAAGGGATCCGGGGGATTTAAACACACTTTTTTTGTTACCTTCTTCTCTTCTCTTTTCTTCTTTAACGGAAGGGGGGGCGAGGGTCGGCTAGCTCCAGCAACAAAAAAAAGAAACATTTAAACCTTTCTGTATTTACAGTAAACTAAAAAAATATCACAAACAGCTTTCGTAGAAATCTTCCATACTACCTAGGGAATAATAAGGTTATATTTTTTTAGAGGAAATGTGTACAAATTTGCGAACCATCCTGGGCGAGAGTCGAACCTTGACCCTCCCAATACGAGAGTAAGGCAGTGACTGATGGTCTAGGGGTAAGGTGTCAGACTTTTTTTGTGATTACTCATCATAGTCGTTCCTGTTTGCTTGTTTACAGCTGTCTCGAGCCCACTGGGGACTGTAGCTGAATGAAGAGGAGGCTAAATGGCAGAACCAGCAGCTAAAAGAGCCCGCTTTTCTTCTTCCCCCATTATTATATCTCGCCAAATAAATGGAAATAAAGTGTATACTCTCCGTGAATTAACCTCGAATGAGCAACTTTTAATTAATTATCTAAAACGTGATATCACAACACAAGTATATAAAGCATACATTGAGCATACACCAGGGTTGATTAAGACCTCGAGCGTTTTGATACTCGGACATGAGGATATAGATAGACAGATCCGGACACTTTTGACTCAGTCACATGACTTAGGTACGGGATTTACCCAGTTTAGGCTGTACCTGGAACCGTTAGGTCTCTCATTGAAACTTATTGAGCAGGCGTACACCCGCCGTATAAAAACCTATTCTATCACTAACGAATTGCCTTACAAGGACCCTGTCCAGTTTCTTACCGCGTGCGGGGGTATATACGTAAAGACGGTAGAAGAAACCATTGCAAATGACTCGATAAAGGTAAATTGCAGCCTCATTTGCGAGTTTAGACATCCTACCGAGGGTAGAATTGAGAAAGGGTATTTCAACTCGAGTCTATGCGGCATATTTAGCACTACAAACTTGGAGGAGTTATATGAAAATAATGTCGTTTTCCCCCTCCTTGCTCAAATTGAAGGTTTTGTTTCTAGAGACTCAGGTTGGATGTATGACGGTACATTGGAGATGAGAATAAATCTCTCTAAAAACACGGTTTTCACGATCGGAGCTCGGGTTCAAATCCCAGAAACTATAGCCAGGCGTGAAGCGCTGATAAATGTGCAATGTGAAGAAGGTCATTGTTTCCCCGTATCTGTTTTATCAGCTATTTTTGAGCCGACGGGAAATGCTCAACGTTTATCCTCTTACCCAATTTTCGAGACGTGTTGAATCTGGACGGGATCCCTCTCCCTTTCCAAATGAGATATATCGAGCGTTTTGAAAAGCTTAACGATATATCTATAAATGTGTACACTGCAAAGCATGATGGGAGTGACTCTTATATTGATACGGTTGACACCTCTAAAAAACTAGTAATTGTTCCCGTACATGTCAGTGCTAAAGAGCGTGCTAGACATGTTCATTTATTTATGATAAGAGTTCACGGGACAGAAACTTATCATTTCAGCTGGATTAAAAATCTGTCACGATTAATAAACCCTCAACTACGCGAGCGTCTAACAGAGGACGTAGATACTTTTGTGATAGATGCCTGTCCGCTTTTTTGACTGAAAACAAACTCACAAAACATAAAGAGACGTGTATAAAATTCGACGCGGTAAGGAGTACATTCCCTCAAGGGAAGATAAATTCCTCACGTTCACTCAGTATAAGCAGCAGGAGAAAACAGGATTTATCGTATATGCTGACCTGGAGAGCCTACTTATGCCTATAGAGACGAGTGATCCCGACCCGAAATTTTCTTATACTGAGAATGTTCAGCGTCATGTAGCTTATTCTGTAGGAATGTACGTTAAATGTAATTTTAACGATAGTCTCTCAGAGTACCGTCATTTCACGGGAAAAGATTGTACTGACCAATTTGTTGAGGCGCTCGTAGATACTGCGAAGCGTGTACTAGAGTACTATAGTACCGTTGTACCGATGAAACCGTTAACTCCTGCTCAAAGAGACGCTCATAATACAGCCTCTCATTGCCATATATGCGAGAAGCCCTACAAGAATGATGATATTCGGGTTATGGATCATTGTCACTTGACTGGACTTTACCGAGGGAGTAGTCACGCAGGGTGTAATATTAATTACAAGAACCCGACTCACCTGAGCGTAGTAATTCATAACGCGCGTTGCTACGATAATTTTTTCCTTCTAGAATCACTCGTTGAACGTAGAGAAACTGATCCGTTCACGGGGGAGAGCGTTCTCATCAATCCGGGAAAAGTCAGAGTTATTGGAGAGACTATGGGAAGATTCAAAGTAATCATGAAATATATTTGGTGCGGCTTTCGAGGGATCACGATTAAAATTATAGATAGTTTCAGTTTTCTATGTACTTCCCTAGAGAAATGCGTATCTTACCTCGAACCCGAGCAACTTAAAATCACCCGTAAGTGCCATCCCGAGGATGAACGCTTCAAATTAGTCATGCGAAAAGGAGTGTTCCCCTATGATTATATTGATTCATTCGAGCGGCTAGACGAGACTCAGTTACCGAGCAAAGATAAATTTTACAACACGCTCACGGATAGTCATATCTCTCAGGTAGACTATGATCACGCCTGTAAGGTTTGGCGAGTATTCGAATGTAAGAATCTTTGGGACTATTCGAACCTCTACCTGTACACGGATGTAACTTTACTAGGGGACGTCTTTGAGAACTTTCGTGATCTCTGCATGAAGACGTATAGGCTCGATCCCGGATGGTCCCTTACAGCTCCCAGTCTAGCGTACCAGGCTCTATTGAGAATAACCAGGGTACGGCTCGAATTAATCGATGATGTGGACACTCATCAATTCATTGAGGGAGCTATCCGCGGAGGGATATGTTTTGTGGCTAATCGTCACGCTGTAGCGAATAATCGCTATATGGATACGTTTGATCCTTCCAAGCCAGAGTCCTACATTGTCTATCTGGACGTAAATGGACTCTATTCATTTAGTATGCTGTCCTCACTTCCCTATGGAGAGTTCAGGTGGCTCAAAGCAGAAGAAATTGCTCGATTGGACGTGCTAAAAGTAAAGGATGATGCGGATACGGGTTATATCTTGCAGGTAGATCTTGAATACCCGCAAGATGTACACGACGCTCATTCTGACTTGCCGTTCTGTCCTGAGAAAGGGATTCCACCTGTAGGGAAACATGAGAAACTGTTAACAACTTTAGCTGATAAGACCGGGTACGTCATTCACTACCGTCATCTAAAGCTATGTTTAGCGAACGGGTTGAAACTGACGAGAGTTCACCGTGTTCTCAGTTTCAAGCAAGCGTCGTGGATGGCTCCGTATATCAGGTTGAACGCCGAAATGAGGAGTAAAGCGAGTAATCAATTTGAAAACATGTTTTTCAAACTGATGAACAATGCCGCATTCGGTCGTCTCATATCTAACAAGAGGGCATACCGTACGATAAAGATAGCTACCAGGTGGGATGGGAAATTTGGAGCGGGTAACCTCATAGCCAGTCCAAACTTTAAAAACCGTTCGATAGTGTCAGAAAACCTAGTCATTATCGAGATGGAACCGCAAGAGATTTACTTTGATATGCCTATCTATGCGGGATTCGCCATTTTGGAAATCTCGAAGGTAGTCATGTACGGTCTGCATTACCAGGTTATGATCCCTGCCTTCCCCCAAGGTACGTTAAAACTTCAATACACTGATACTGACTCACTTCTCTACTACATGACTGTCGAAGATGCATACCAGAGACTTGCCCTGTTAGCTAATGAGTACCTGGACACCTCCACCTACGGACAAGACAATGTTTACAGGATGCCCGTAGTGAATAAAGGGGTGCTCGGTAAACTAAAAGACGAGACTCGAGGTCAGATCATCACTGAGTTCATTGGTTTACGTCCTAAACTCTATTCATTCTCGGTACAAGGGGTTGGGGAGACTCTCAAGGCTAAAGGCGTGAAGAGTAGTGCGGTAAGAACGCTTTCATTAGAGGATTATCGTAATTGTTTGACAGATGAGACGATAGTCATGAAAGAGGCTCGTTCAATAAGAGCAGTAGGATTTAAACTCTACACACAAAAATTCAATAGAGTCGCTCTATGCTCTATCGACGACAAAAGATATAGAGTGCCGGGAACTGTCAATACTCTTCCTTGGTCCCATTACTCAATCAGACCGTCAACTCTATAGGGTGGCAGTGCGTCTATGTGAAAAAAAAATCATGTTCTATACTGTAAGTGATAAAAAAATATTCACGTCCAGTACTCTATAGTGTTAATGTATAAATATTCATGTTCTGTAGTGTAAGTGATTAAAACTAAAAAATATTCACGTCCTGTACTCTATAGTGTAAGTGATTAGTGTTAATGTATAATTTCAAGAACTATAACTTGAGAAATTTAGTATGTATCTATGTGTTTAAAATCTTTATATTCATTAAATAAACAATTTCAAGAACTATAACTTGTATCTATGTGTTTTAAAATCTTTATATTCATTAAATAGAATTAATTATGGATAGGGTTTTTTCATTATTCCTTACCTCCCCTTCTTTTTTAAAATCAGCTAATTTTCATTAAACATTTATTTAAAAAAGTTAATTACATAAAACATTTATTTTCAACCATTAAAAGTTAAAATCATTAGAACTTAAACTTTTTTTTCAATCATTAAAAGTTAATTAAACATTTATTTTTTCCAATCATTAGAACTCTATTACAAGATTCATACGTTTAAAAATTAATTACATTAAACATCGTTAATTCTTTTTACAAGATTCATACATTTAAAGTTAATTACATTAAACATTTAATTCTTCAATCATCATTAATTCTTTACAAGATTCACATTAAACATTTTTTTCCAATCATTAGAACCCTATTAACTATGAGACTAGACAATTTACTTTGCTTCCAGAAGAGGATGAGAGATCACAATACAGACCTCTCATAGAACGTAGGGTAACGAACACCGACTTCTCAGTCCCAACGCAAACACACCACACATAGCTCTATGGAAGAACACACTAGGTCGCGCATAGCTCTTTTGATCGTTAGATATATAGTCAGATTGTAATAGGAAGAACACACTAGGTCACACATAGCTCTGTTGACCGTCAGATATAATCAGATTGTGATAGCTCTGTTGACTGTTAAATATAGGAAGAACACACTAGACCACTTCAATACCAGGAAGTTATATTTATTAGCATCACGTCTTACTTACGCTAATGTGAGATGAAATGGAGGAATCCGAACCACGGTGGTGGGCTGGCATTCCCCACATTCACCAGAGGTGAAGGAAGGGTTTGTACTGGTACTGAGGTTTGAACCCAGACCGTCAGCACAGAAGTCTGACACCTTACCCCTAGACCCGCAGGTCACCAACCTGGGAAGATGGGAATGTATCCAGAAAAAAAGGCTTCAATCTAGTCTTGTTCGGTTTGCCAGTAACGATTTGAATCGTGTCAGTGTATACGTAGATGCTTTATTCTTAAATATCCTTTTGCAAATAACTTTTAATGTACGAATCTACGAGGTTTAGATTAAACACAATTATCCTGAGAGCGAGCTGGGTTGTTCTCCCTCGGACCCTTCTGTTAAAAAGAAAGACGGGAAAAAAGAGGTTGGAAAAAAATGTGTGTTTAAACTCATTTCAAAAACGACTCAAGTAGGTGTTTTTTTAAAAAAACTATTAAACAATTCAATGATATTTTAACCTGTAAGATTATTAACTTTGGTTTTACAAGATACAGATTAAGCACAATTATCTGGGGAGCAAGGTTCGAACCTCGTATTGGTAGTTAATGAAGTAAACTTAGGTCTTACGAGGCATAGATTAAGCACACTGTTAGAATCTGTAAATTTATGTTTAGATAAAAGACCGAGGGGTTCAGGACGTTATAATTCAGGAGCTGTACCCTTCCCTCCCCTATTATAAGAACTTTAGTCTATTCCAGCTAATTTAAGAATGTATAGTCCAACAACGATTCAGGTCAATTACATATAACTGGCGGCCGCATTTCTACATTAGACGTACAATATTTTAAACTGGTTCATCCAAGGCTAGAACTCAGTGCACCCTTATGATAAATCATATTTGTAAAAAACCACCCCTCCACTAAAACCGGATGAGTTTCGAACCCTGACCTTCCGTGGAAGGAATTTAAGTAAATTACAAGCATGACGCGTTAGTCAACGTGACCGTTAGTGAGGGTGAGAATTTATTAAATCTAGGGCACATTAGTTAGATTTTAGCTATACCTACAATATCTTAATAATTGCGTTTGGATCCAAAAACATACAGAAGATATTTAACCTTTTTTTTACCATGAGCGAGGATTGAAGTCAAACCATCGGGATGTTTGGCAATCGTCTTAAGCAGGACTAAGGTTTGAAAACATACAATAGATATTTAACCTTTTTACCATGAGTGAGGATTGAAGTCAGACCATCAGGATGTTTGGCAATCATCTTGAGCAGGACTAAGGATTGAAAACTTGCAGAAGATATTTAACCTTTTACCACACTGTATTGGATACCCGATTGTAGATCTGGTAGTTATTGCTAGTTGTCACACTGTATTGGATACATGATAGTAGATCTGGTAGCTATTGCTAGATGTCACACTCCAGTTGATACATGATGGTAGATCTGGTAGCTATTGCTAGATGTCACACTGTATTGCGTACATGATAGTAGATCTGGTGGCTATTGCTAGATGTCACACTCCAGTTGATACATGATAGTAGATCTGTAGCTATTGCTAGATGTCACACTGTATTGGGTACATGATAGTAGATCTGGTAGTTATTGTTAGATGTCACACTGTATTGGATACATGTTTGTAGATCTGGTAGTTATTGCTAGTTGTCACACTGTATTGGATACATGATAGTAGATCTGGTAGCTATTGCTATATGTCACACTGTATTGGGTACGTGATAGTAGATCTGGTAGTTATTACTAGGTGTCACATTGTATTGGATACATGATTGTAGATCTGGTAACTATTGCTAGATGTCATACTGTATTGCGTACATGTTAGTAGATCTGGTAGATATTGCTAGATGTCACACTGTATTGGATACATGATTTTAGATCTGCTAGTTATTGCTAGTTGTCACACTGTATTGGATACATGATAGTAGATCTGGTAGCTATTGCTAGATGTCACACTGTATTGGGTACATGATAGTAGATCTGGTAGTTATTGCTAGATGTCATACTGTATTGGATGCATGATAGTAGATCCGGTAGTTATTGCTAGTTGTCATACTGTATTGGATACTCGATAGTAGATCTGGTAGTTATTGTTAGATGACACACTGTATTGGATATATGTTTGTAAATCTGGTAGTTATTGCTAGATGTCACACTGTATTGGATACGTGATAGTAGATCTGGTAGCTATTGCTATATGTCACACTGTATTGGGTACGTGATAGTAGATGTCATACTGTATTGGATGCATGATAGTAGATCTGGTAGCTATTGTTAGATGTCACACTGTATTGGATACATGATTTTAGATCTGGTAGTTATTGTTAGATGACACACTGTATTGGATACATGTTTGTATATCTGATAGTTATTGCTAGTTGTCATACCGTATTGGATACGTGATAGTAGATCTGGTAGCTATTGCTAGTTGTCACACTGTATTGGGTACGTGATAGTAGATCTGGTAGTTATTACTAGGTGTCACATTGTATTGGATGCATGATAGTAGATCTGGTAACTATTGCTAGATGTCATACTGTATTGGGTACATGATAGTAGATCTGATAGTTATTGCTAGTTGTCACACTGTATTGGATACATGATAGAAGATCTGGGAGCTATTGCTAGTTGTCACACTGTATTGGATACATGATTGTAGATCTGGTAGCTATTGCTAGATGTCACACTGTATTGGATACATGATAGTAGATCTGGTAGTTATTACTAGGTGTCACATTGTAATGGATACTTGATAGTAGATCTGGTAACTATTGCTAGATGTCACACTCCACTTGATACATGATAGTAGATCTGGTAGCTATTGCTAGATGTCACACTGTATTGGGTACATGATAGTAGATCTGGTAGTTATTGCTAGATGTCACACTGTATTGGATACATGTTTGTAGATCTGGTAGTTATTGCTAGTTGTCACACTGTATTGGATACTTGATAGTAGATCTGGTAGTTATTACTAGGTGTCACATTGTAATGGATACATGATTGTAGATCTGGTAACTATTGCTAGATGTCACACTCCAGTTGATACATGATAGTAGATCTGGTAGCTATTGCTAGATGTCACACTGTATTGGGTACATGATAGTAGATCTTGTAGCTATTGCTAGATGTCACACTCCAGTGGAAACATGATTGTAGATCTTGTAGCTATTGCTAGATACCATACTGTATTGGATGCATGATTGTAGATCTGGTAGTTATTGTTAGTTGTCATACTGTATTGGATACATGATAGTAGATCTGGTAGCTATTGCAATATGTCACACTGTATTGGGGTACATGATAGTAGATCTTGTAGCTATTGCTAGATGTCACACTCCAGTGGAAGCATGATTGTAGATCTTGTAGTTATTGTTAGATGTCACACTGTATTGGATACATGATAGTAGATCTGCTAGTTATTGTTAGTTGTCATACTGTATTGGATGCATGATTGTAGATCTGGTAGTTATTGTTAGTTGTCATACTGTACCGAAAAAAACTAAGACTTTGAGAGAGAGGGAGAATTTTGTACTGAATAATACTTGTCATATCCAGGTTGTTTCCGGGGAACCTCTAAATCAGTAGCCTGTTCCGTTAAGTTGTTTTCTGTAATCTAGAGATTGAACTCGGTACATCTAGATCTGTAGCCTGTTCCGTTAAGTTGTTTCCTGTGAAAGTGCCGAGGATTGAACCAGGGAGCTATGGAACTGTAGCCTGACCATCAGGGTTTGAGAGAGAGAAAGATATTAAGAATATACTAGGTTTAAAAAACTGTACTATTTATTTAGAGGTGAATAATACTTGTCATATCTTGACCATCAGGGTTCAGCTGTCCTCCCACGTAGGAATTGGGAAGGTTTAATTAGAGGAAGTGAACCCGCATTTGCAGGATAATATTTATTTAGAGCGTATCCTGTTCCATTAGGCTGTTTCCTTTGAGGATTGAACCTGGAACCTCAAGATCTGTATCCTGTTGGGGATTGAACCTCTAGATCTGTATCCTGTTCCGTTAGGCTGTTTCCTATGAGGATTGAACCAGGGACCTATGGAACTGTAGCCTGACCATCAGGGTTTGAGAGAGAGAAAGATATTAAGATGTCATATCCTTAATTCCCAATCTTGACCATCAGGGTTCGGCTGTCCTCCCACGTAGGAATTGAGAAGGTTTAATTAGAGGAAGTGAACCCGCTATCCTTACTTCATAGTGTTAGAGTGCTTGTATCCAATCTGATCCTACTTCATATTGTAAGAGTGCTTATCTTCAATCTGATTCTACTTCATATTGTAAGAGTGCTTGTCTTCAATCTGGTCCAGACTTCATACTGTTATCCTATGATCTACATTATAGATATGAGGATTGAACCTGGGACCTATGGATCTGTAACCTGTTCCATTAGGTTGTTTCCTGTGATCTGGGGATTGAACCCAGGACATCTAGATCAGTAGCCTGTTCCATTAGGTTATTTCCTATGATCTAGGGATTGAACCCGGGACTTCTAGATCAGTTGCCTGTTCCGTTAGGTTGTTTCCTGTGATCTAGGGATTCAACCTAGGACTGACCACTCAGATCCCCTCGGTGGTCGCATGCTCCAAGGCGTCACTCTCGCAATAGAGTGTATTGTCAGGTGACCGGGGTTCGAATCTAGGTCGGGTCTACTCAAGAGTGGTATTCTGTTTTTTGAAACTAAAAACCTCCGCGGTATTTGTATCCACACGTTTATTGAGGGTCTTAACTTTGCTGTACTAAGGTAGCATACTACCCAGGATCCCAATCCATGATACGTTTTACTACCATTTCGAGAATAGAATAACCTACACTACACCTACACATCGAGACCGTGAGACGACCGCATTTGCGGAGAGAGAGGGAGAAAACCCTGTTCCCGTATGCTAGTCTCCCCGCTCCCCTCTCAGCCATCCCTAGCCCTCCGCGCATCCCAGTCGTGTCCTCTGCGCTCCCCTCCCCCTCCCCAAGTCCTCCATCCACACACATCAACAATTATGCTAATGAGTCACAGAACCCGCACCAAAAAAATATTTTTTGTCTCCCACTCCACCAGGTGCTCCTCTATCCTCTCCCCAACCCCTCCACCTTCACTCCCTCACCCGTGTCGCGCAATCGAGGGCTCCACCTTCCCTCACATGTCTAGCCTGTCATCTCAGAATCCCTAAAAAACAGGATTAATAGCTGTGCCGCCGTAAAATAGTCCCCCACTCCCCCCGCACCCAGGTGCTCCATCCCTCCATCATGTGCTACAACCCTTACTAACACCCCCATCCTCCTGTCATTCAGAATCCATTAAAATGGTGATTAATGGGATGTGTTCTCGTATACCGCAAACTGACTTACTTCGGGCTTGCATTATTTTTTATCTGAGGTCAAGTTATGGTCATCACGTAACGTAATATTTTAAATTAATCTGTAAATACATATGTATATTTTCGTATTTGTATATAATCAACTTCCCGCGAGCAAAGCCGCGGGCAACAGCTATCTAGTAATTTTATAAAGCTTTATAATATAAATATGTTTGAGATGTATATATATATATATATATATATATATATATATATATATATATATATATATATATATATATAAAATTGAATAAATTCACTTAGGTCTTAGAGAGACACAACTTCACTACATTCTCAAAATAAAAAATAAAAGGAGGGTAGAGAAGCAGGCTAGGCTTCTTCTCGATTAATTTCCTCTCTCTCCTACTTTTCCTTCTTTCTCTTCCTTTCACTCCACCGTTTTTCGTCATACAGCTCATGCTTTTGACCTCCTTCTATAGTCTTTCCTCCTATATCCCGACTATGCCTTTCCTTAAGCTTTATCTACAAGATATCAACTTTTAAGAAGAAAAGATTAGGTGAAATAAATTAAGTAGATTGTTTTAAGACTATTTAGAGAGGAGGATAAGAAAACATACATATTTACATGAAATAACCCCGAATTCAAAATTTCGCCATAATGGCTATATCCCAGCCATCATCATCTTCTGGAAGAAACATAAAAGATCTGATCGAGGGTCTTTCCCCCCCCCCGTTGATGATTGGCTTGGGTCGGACCGGAATATCTTGACCCTTGTCAGGATCAAGAATCGTATCGGGTGATTCTGGCGATTCCTCCTCCTCGATGACGAGTGTTTTGCGAAGAATCTCAAATTGGTCTCCCACCCGGTATACCGCACACTTTTCATCTCAGGCCTTTATATTCTGGCTTAGGGATGTGAAAAAAAAGTATCGATAATTTATTAATATAGATATTTTCCTTTCGATACAAGTATCTAGTTACTCGATACTTTTACTGATATTAGTACTCACACTCCAGTATCGGATCGATATCGAAAGAAACTACAATTTTGTTATCTTCAATCCTGCTGGAAATGTTTACTAGGGTGAAGAACAAATGACACTATTTCTCAATTCTCACTCATTTTCTGAATGACAAGCAAGAAGCAACTCTAGTTTAATCTCTTTTATCTAGTCATAATAACATAGCTGTTCTTTCAATTTTGTTTATCAACACAGCCTGATACCTGACTGTCGAGTGGCCACCAGTCTATTACCCGTTTATCAACGTGCACGGCTATCACAAACTAAACAAAAGAAGCTTTTGTAGTCAACTCAAAAGTCACCCAAGCAGACGAAGCAGAAAAGTGTATATGCTTTTCGATACCGATACTTACTATTATCGATACTTTTCTTTCGATACTAATAAGGTATCGATACTTTTCTTCTGATACTTTTAATGAGGACAGTATCGATACTTTTATTTCGATACCACATTCCTAGTCTGGCTAGGTTTTCACATCCCAGGGCTATGACAACATAGCCAATAAATTGTCGAGTCACACGTGTTTCCGTGTATCCTCGTTCATCATCTTCTGTGAGGCTGTGTCTTAAATATTCCTCCGCGATCTAGCTATTGCTCAACTTTCAACTTTATATTATACACGTTTAAACATTCTGAAATATAATGAAAATGATTGACCATGGTTAACTTTATAAACTTGTAGAGGAGATCATACATTTAAACTTTCTATCCGACTTTATCACGGAGCTGATTGGCATGTGATGCAAGCTCTTAAGAGCCCATCTCATGAACAGCTACTCGGAGTATTTATTATTATTATTATTATTATTATTATTATTATTATTATTATTATTATTATTATTATTTTATTAGCACCGTGTCTTACTACCCGTTCGGGTTTTACGCACTTACGCTAATGTGTAATGGTAGAGTGATTGTGAGATGAAATGGAGGACCTACAGCTTATCGTGGGATCCAAACCACGGTGGAGGCCTGGCATTCCACACATTCACGAGTTGTGATTAATACACGTCTTGTCAGAGGTGAAGGAAGGGTTTGGCAATCAGATGAATCTGTTCCGGGACCGAGGATTGAAAACCGGACCCCTAGCACAGAAGTCCGACATCTTACCCCTAGACCGCCAGGTCACAGAGTATTTATTAAACACAAGATAATGCTCCAACCATAAAACGTATCAGAGTGCACTTTTATATATTCTTAACTATACAACAGAGATTAAGATATATTTCTATCAGTTAAGTAGTGTTTTAATTTAAAAATAAGGTGACCTGGCGGTCTAGGGGTAAGGTGTCATACTTCTGTGCTGGGGGTCTGAGATTCAATCCTCGGTCCCAGCACAGATTTATCTGATTGTAAAACCCTTCCTTCATCTCTGACAAGACGTGTATTAATTGCAATGTGTGGAATACCAGGCCTCCACCGTGGTTTGAATCCCACGTTAAACTGTAGGTCCTCCATTTCTTCTCACAATCACCCTACCATTCATTACACATTAGCATAAGTGCGTACAACTCGAACGGGTAGTAAGACGTGGTGCTAATAATAATAATAATAATAATAATAATAATAATAATAATAATAATAATAATAATAATAATAATAATAATTTAAAATAATTACTGTCTAATTTGTTTTATTTGAAATAAGATGAAATTATTTTACACGCTTCGATTTAACTGTTTTCTAATTGAAAATACAAAAACGCTCCACGAAACCCCACCTGTTTCGAGCGGTATCGCCTTTATAAGTTAAGGGTGAGTTGGGCTTTTAGTGTGAAGATCTGCTGTTTTTAATTTTGAAAAACAATATTGTTTGCTACTTGCAGTAGCCTCCTAGGAATATATAGTAACATTAAATCTAGGCTTATAGCTTTTTAATATCATATTTTTACTTCCTCTCAACCCTCAGAAAGAAAAGTATTGTGATCGTAAAAAAAATTAACTCAATATTTTGATCAATTAAACTGAAAAAGTGGATTTCGCGATGCCATTTTCCAGGGTTCTATATTTTAGGAATTAAATATCTAACCCTTCAGATTAAGGGTAGTTTATTTAAGGGGAAAGGATAAAAAAATAGTTTTGATTAAAATCTGTTCGACAAGAAGTTTTACAATTTACAAACTGTGTTCCAAAGAGCCCTTTGGCCTCGCCACACCAGGCTTTGTGAGGAAATTTTAAAATAGGCCTATATATAATATACATATATACATATATAATTTTAAAATATTTCTTATCTGTTTTTCACAATATATAATCGTATCAGTAATCAGGATTCAAATCTGATTAATGGACATTTGTCAAAGGCATATTCAGAATATTTGATGTCTTCTGTTTGTTTTGTACTTTTATATTTGTAAAAGGTCGTCATTGAATGTTCATAAGTGTAAAAAATGTTATAAGGGCTACACAGAATGGGGTTTTTTTTTAGTTCGAAGGCTCATTTGGTCTAACAAATTTGGGATCCCCTGATTTAACATTACAAACTAAATGGCAATTCTCATATACCCGTGAAAATGACCGCGTACATTTTTTCAATTTTGATCATATCTCTGTAACTCTTTGAAATACCAATATCTTGTCAGTGCAAAAATGCAGTATTAGAAATAAAAAAAAACTTATTTTTAAATATATATTTATAAAACTAATAGTTTCCAAGCTACGAGCAAATATAATATTACGTATATGGAGGTCGGTGAAATGGGAAATTGGTTGCTATTCCATTTTGATGGACAGAGATGTTCAATGTTTCAGTAACAATATGCATTATTTAATTTATGTTCTTTAGTAGAATGTGATGCTCTTTTATCCATTAAGTTTCTGTAACAATATATAGTATGTGTATTATTTTGTTTCACATATCTTAAGAGTTCTAAGTAAATTTTTCAATGTTTATGTAAAGGCATGAGACAGTCTTTGCGGTACATCGTACCATTTATTTCAGAAAAAAAAAACTATTTTTCAAGTGTAGCAAGGCATAGATATATAATATCTTTCTTTTTAAATCTTTCACAATATTTGCATAGTTCTATAAATAGTTATAACAGTTAGTAATTTAAAAATTAAAAACATGCATTAATACCTTGAATTAATAATGTCAAAATTATTCATAAAACAATGAAAACATGAAAGATGGTCAAAAATACGTAGCTCAGAACTATTAACAAAAATTCACTATTTTTATGAAACAGAATGTTTAAAATAACATTAAGTGAAAAGTGAAAGGTGTAATCTTAATATTTGTCTTATTTACATTAACATAAAATCAAAGTTATTACTCGACCAATCTCAAAATATATAATCTGAGTTCTCAAGCAAGTTTAGAGGTCAAATATAGTTTGATCAACAAAATAAGAAGTTTATTTAATATTTTAAATAACTTTCTTGATGCAATTTCATGTATTCGCAGGCCAGATGTCTGCAGTTGTCACTTCTGACCGATGGTATCCATTTAAACAGCTGCAAGATCGATATGGTGACATTTCGTCAATGCTTGCTATTTTACCTTGATTTAATTTATTTATTCAAAGAATTTCCCTCTAAAGTGACATTGCAATAGTAGCACATTGTCAGCATATTCAGAGATTGTTGGATATCTTCGTTTCAAGGAGAGTCAGAACGTGTCCGACGTTATTCCGTTGAAAGCTAACTGGGGAGTGGTATCATTGATCAGCTCCCAGAATTCCTGTCGAGCCCTCCAAGAGGGGTTTGAGGGGGTTCCTTGGTCGAGGCAGCTGCCTAGTGATTGATAGGGTTGCAGACCCAGTCATACTTCTCTATTTTGGGAAGTTGGAGGTATTTATCAAACTTGATTCGGATCGTGTCTAAGTCCCACGTGGCCAAACACGTCTGCAAACGTTTTTTCCCGTGTTCAATGGCGGAATTAGCATGGCACACCAGTAGGAAATTAACGCTTTAAGCCAAAGTCAAGGACTAACTTGTGTATAAAATATATCCCAATCCCTATTGTACAAGTTCATGGAGAGTGTCGAGCCGCCACAGTTCAGGCTCTGACCAAACATCTCTGAAATGTTCGGTTTTCGAACACGGGCTATTTTAGTTTTAATTCTCATGTGGTACAAAATTAGGTCGAGTATAAGTGAACTTAAGTTAATATTAAGTACAATCTGGGGTGCTAAAAGCCCATTTTGCTTTATGCTCCAATGAAAATAATAGCTAGGTTAATCACATTTCTATGTATTAATCTAGTTCCTGAACAACACAATTTACTATATATAATGGAATATTAATAGGCTGGAATAGTTCTGTAGAACATTGACATAAATTTAGCGCTTAGCGGTGGCACACAGTACTATTCAAAATTTTGTACAATATTGTATTATCTACAGAAATTTGTGGCTCATTGTGCTAAAATTTAAACGAGTTTTCTACACGTTTGGGTTGTACACATGTATACTATGGTAATGTGGCATGTTTGGGAAAGGTTAAATTGATAGTAAGGTACATGAATTTGCATAAAGGGAAGTTGGGAAATCATTTGGAAAAAACACCTTCATTACACTCGGTTGATATTCGAACCCGGACCTCACCGTTATCGGCAAACCAAACTAAATGAGCTTGGTAATTAAACCACGCTCCCAACGGTAATGCTTTTTATTGTACAATTTTACTTTATTAAAAGGTTTATAAATTGATTTGTAATTTTTTTTTATGGATAGACCTCTGTGATCTTGGGGTAAAGTGCTCTCCTCACGATCCAGATTTCGTGGAAATCATAAGAATCCGTAGTATTACCTTCTTCGGAGGTGAAGTGAAGCCATCGGCCTTATGTCGGCTGTGGCCTGTAAAAGAACCCTCAAAGGAATGATATTAGAGGCCTTTTAGACCAACAGAAAAAGTATAAACTTTCTCGCTTGCTCATAGAAATTCTGTACTGAAGGTAACGGGAACTATCGCACATATTCATGACTTTCCGAGATCATATTATGTTTTCTTCAAAATCAGGCGGGCGGCACCAACCAGCCGAGGGGCTCAATGCTTGTGCTGCTCTGGATGAATTGAGAAGCAAATAAAACCAATATTTATATTGAAAGCTCTAATAAAAAAAGTGCCAATAACAATAATTAATTTGAATGCCAGGCCTCTACCGTGGTTCGGATTCCACGTTAAACTGTAGGTTCTCTATTTCATCTCACAATCACCCTACCATTACACATTAGCGTAAGTGCGTATAACCCGAACGGGTAGTAAGACGCGGTGTTAATAATAATAATAATAATAATAATAATTAATTTACATTAATACATTTTTATATAACTTTTCTAGATAAAAATACGTGTATTGTAGGAGTTTAAATTTATATTAAAGTGATAACAAAGATTTAATCACTAATCATATTTGATAAATCAAAAGGTCGTTGTTCTTATCTAGTAAACTTCAATCTGACTGTAACTAAAACATTAGCATTATACATCCGGCTCCCCTTACATAAAAAAGGATCTTGTTATCCAGAAATATAATATCATATTTTATATATTTCTATATATTATTCCGAAGGGCTTAGTCATACTTTATACATTATACTTGATCCAAAGAGGAATCATAGTAATTTATATAGTCCCCTATACTGAAATGGATCCAGTCATAGTTAATAGTATTCTCTGGATACTTACATCCATTGCTGTTAACGCTTATGATCTGGGTCAGTTTATAGTTTACGCCATATAGTTTTTACCACTACCTGCTTACTAGACTTTCGTAGCTTCATACGCCTTATAATCTAACTTTAAACTAAGACATACACAACATACAGTTCCCAGCCGCTTATTCATTATTATGAAGGTTTTTTTGTTTTGTTTTTTTCGTATGGAACATTTGACCGAGAGGTATTTGGACGTCCTGATTCGGTCACCTTATGTGTAGACTATTAGTCGCTCTATTGGCACATAATGTTGCCCAGGGTACACCACAGGAGGTTGTCTACACGTCGTACCCGCAATGAGATGATAGTGATTATGATGTTGTGGAGCCAGGGTGAGTCTTAATCTAACTTAAGTCTAATTAACCAAACCCTCGTGATGATTGGGAATATTCCGCTCAAGGGAAAGATACCAAAGGTACCAGCCGGGAATCGAACCCATGACCTCTAGACTCGCAGATAGGTGCATTGACCACTACACCAAGGGCCGGTTACTGTGAAAGGGGGAAACCACGTTTCACCAATGAAAAATCATTCGGCCATGCTGGGAATCGAACCCGGGACCCTTATCTCAGTATACAGACATGCTATCAACTGAGCTCAGGTGTCGGATTTTTCTCTGATTCAAAAGATTATTATTATTATTATTATCACCGAGTCTTACTACCCGTTCGGGTTATACGCACTTACGCTAATGTGTAATGGTAGGGTGATTGTCAGAAGAAATGGAGGACCTATAGTTTAACGTGGGATCCAAACCACGGTGGAGGCCTGGCATTCTACATATTTACAAGTTGTGATTAATACACGTCCTGTCAGAGGTTATGGAAGGTTCTGGAAATAAGATAAATCAGGGCCAGGACCGAAGATTGAACCCCGGACCCCCAGTACAGAAGTCCGACAACTTAGCTGTAGACCACCAGCTCACCTGAATCAAAAGAGATGATGTTTATATTGAAAAATATTTATCATGTCTATCATAAACTTCTCCTATACCTTGTAAACGTGGCACACAATCTTTAAACGAAGTAATTAGCAAAATCTATAATGACAGACCTTCATTTATCCTTTGAGTATTTATAAATTGTTCGTATACCATCGCAAACAGACAACAACGGAGTTACTAAAGCATAACAGGTTATTTGAAACATAATAAATTTATTATTATAGTTTGGCCGAAATTTTGAGTCATTATGTCAAGAATAAGAAATTAAAGCTTGTATCTCTAAAGTGTTTTTGGAAAGTTGGTGTGCAGTTAACGCCTGGAAGAGACTAAATGAAACTTTCGCAAGTGTGTTCAAACAAACACAAACAGTAGTCAGGAAATTATAAATCAGGGTGGATGGGCGTGAAGCGCAAAGAAGTGCCGTGAATAAGGGCAAGAGGGGCTGTGTTAAGCGTGGCGTGGGAAAAGAAGGGGGCGGGGGGAGAGTGTTGAAAAGAGACGGTTGGTATGAAAGGGGTAAGTTTCCATTGTGTTAGAAAAGGGACCAGGGGGACACATCCTCAGGGGGTTAATGTTAGGGTATTATCACAGGAATACAATGGAACAATATTTGTTGTTGTTCTCATTTACTTACTGTACCCCTCCATTCATTTGTGCGCCATTGTAAACTGGAACACTTACTTAATTTAGGTTGTATATTCAACCGGCAGAAAAAATAATTTAATTTTTTTTTTTTAATTTAGTGATTACATTTGTTAAAGTAAACACACTTGAACTTGAACAGTTTCAGGATAAGTTCGTTTGTATGTGTGTGTATATATATATATATATATATATTATATATATATATATATATATATATATATATATATATATATAATGGATTCCCTGAGATATATATATATATATATATCATGGATTCCCTGAATGTGTGTGTTTATTGTCAATATCTACAGGATGTCTTTTAATCAGCATGCACAGTAGATATTAAATTTTCTTTTAAACTATATTTTAACTTACTTACAACCTAGCATGCAGTTATTAAAGCAATAATTATTATAAACATGCTTAACCTTCAGTCAAGATATACTATATTGAATATTCTTTCACATTTAGCTATATTAAGTAATTTTAATTAGGCTACGTTAT
>JBCFYV010009831.1:0-33331 GCA_039000515.1 Timema cristinae | reverse complement strand
ACTTTCTTTTTTTTTTACTCATCAGAAAATTTTGTTATTTTAAAATTTATTATAAGAAAATTCTTATTAATGTTAATTTTAAAAAAAAATTTTTTTTAAACCAAAAGTATTTTTAAATTGGGGTTATTATGAATTATTTTTAAAAAACAATTTAAAAAGATTTACCCACATTTTTTTTTTATTGCCTTTTATTTTAACGATTAATTTCAATTAGAATTAGTTATTGTTTAAAAATGCAAAATACAAGGTTTGGGGCCACACCTTTAAATTTAGAAATAAAAATTAAATACTATTATTGTAATTAAAAAAAACTATATTATACTTTGGTACACACTGAAATAATGGAATAAAAACTAAAACGAATGAAAAAATTTTGAATAAACCCCAAAAACCCGGGCCTTCCAAACATTACCCGGAAAAAAAGAAAAAACCCGACTTTTTTTGGAAAGAATTATACCTACCAGTCATCAAACCCTATGGGCGACAAATTCTCTGTACACTAAGAGTTAACAGAGGGGGAATGGAATTAAAGTTTTCTAAAAGTATGAAGCGAAAGAAATTTTGAAAAAAAAATAAAGTGGGGGAGTTCCCCCTTTAAAGGGGGAAAAACTTAGTGGGGGCATAAAACTTTCAAAAAATGAATAAATAAAAGTTAAAAAGAACCTAAATTTTGTTCAAAATAATGACTGCATTTATTTTTTGGGGAAAACTTCAAAATTCCCTTTAAACTGGACAAGAAAAAAGCGATTCAGTAATCCAGATATTTATGAATAATTAAATATTGCATTAAATTAGATTCGATTTGAAAAATCACTTAGAAACCATGCATTTTTCAAAGTTTTCAAAGACCATTCAGAAAAAATTCTTGCCTGCTAAAAAATATACCATGAGAAAGTAAGGACAAAATTTAAAAAAGTTTCCCTTGTAGCTGCTGGCTGTGACAAAACATTTTGGAAACACTAAAATGGTCCTTGTTCTAGGGTTATTGAAGGGAAAAAAATTTTTTGAGCATTTTTGGGGATTCTTTAATTTTCCCGAAAATCAAACGCGATGACAACAAAAATATTTTAGAACAACTTTACATAATCCTTCAAGGGAAAAGGACAAAAACTGAAGCTCAGACATTTGTTGGTAAAAAGTCCGAAAGGGAAAAAAGCAGGGGTTCAAGAAAAAAAAAAGCAGTTTATAATAATGCACATTTTATTCACTGTTTTTTCACATAAATTTTTTTAATAAGAAAATGCAACAAGAATTACACAAAAAATAGAATTTTTTTTTTTAACATTCTGGCTATTCCCAAAATTTCTCAAGATCACCACAACGTTTGCCATTCTCAAAAAACCATGTCTCCCAAAATTCCCGTCATTCCTCTACAAGGGGGAATTTCAACTACGGGCATAAAAAGAGTTCATGGGAAAATTTTGCAACCTTTAAAAAACGGGGGTTCTGAAATTCATCAACATCAAGGGGATCAAAACCCTTAAGAAGAACAGGAATTTAAAAAAACCTGAATGATTTTAATTTTAAGTTTTGTTAGAGCTTTTCAAGATATGCCTCTGTTAAAAAAATTTACAACTAAAAGCAATTTCGAGAAATTAGTTTGTTTTTAAATTAATGAACATAAACAAATTTCCCAAATGTATTTTTTGAATTTAAAAACAAGTACTGTAGAATCCTTCAGCACCACTCATGGCGAAGCTAAGGGGAAGGGGGTGACTTATAAATTTTTTATATAAAGACAAAATTTTTCCCCAAACACTTAGTACTTCTAAAAGTTCAAAAGAATTGCTTTACTATATTTTAAAATGAACATCCCACAAAAGAGAAGTAATGACCAATGAAATTATCCCATGATGACAAAAAAAAAAAAAGAAAAAAATATTGATCAGGAATTTGTCGTCTTTCATTACTGTCACAAGAAGGATGGCAATTAGGGCACTTGGAGTTTAAAAATGGGAGTTTCGCAAGGGACTGCTGCACTACACACATCCTTAACATTAGTTTCTATTATTTGGGAGGAAGGTATCTGATCTTTGTTTAAAAAAAAAAATCTTTGAATAACTCAATTTGGTATTGTATAAATATATTGTGATTTTTGTTGTTGCAAGCTTGACATATTTAAACTATACTGTTGATTGTGAAGGAGTCGTTGCACCTCACAGCCCATTATTTTTAATACTTTGTAGCCGCAAGACGAGGGGCTTGTGTCCATGGGGGAAATATATAATAGAATTTGATGGTAGATTACTGCGAGACTTTCACTTCTCAAGGGTCAATGGTAAATTGAAATCATCTTATATATTACAAGATAAAGAAATAAAAACGTTGGAAGGAGGGAGAGATGAGAAGGTTTCCAGACCATAATTCTTTAAAAACCCATCAAATAAGGTCATTGTGAGGCGGTAGCATGTACTTTAGTGGGATAACAATTGATACCTTAGTTGGATTTTACCAACTTTTCAATGTCATTGAAACATTCTTTTCAGCTGATTTATGCAAACCATAACCAAATCAAACTATGATTAAAAATTCAACAAATTTGCAATTAGTTTAAAGTACATTAAAAAATCATTGAAGTATGTAGCTTTATGTTAAAATATATTAACCTAATATTATGGTGATTTGTTGAGATTTACTATTTTATGAACATACTAAATGGTGTGGGAATAGGAATACATTTTTACATAGACAATCCCAGCTCTAGTAATGATTCCAAATTTTTGTAGATTTACTCTTTTTTACAATTACAACTATTAATTGTATTTGGTAGTAAAAAATGGACTACTATGTATAAAATATATATTAAACTTTTAAATTATTTCGAGTATTCGCATGTTAAATGTAAAACTAAAAAAAAAACTTCCTTGGTATTTCAGCAGTGGAGGGCAGTCACCCCCTCCCCCAAAGAATCTCTTTCCAACCAAAGTGCCTTCTAGTAAAAAACATAATAATGTAAGAGCATAATTATTTTAAGGTTTATACTGGAGGAGGTTAACCCACGCTTTGTTCCATTATTGGGAAGTAGAGAGTATTGGGTTGTCATCAGAGAAACAGTTATAGCTCACATAGCTTAATCTGTTGACGAGCGAGCACCGGTGCCGACTTCTCGTCCTTCTGACTCGTGTGAATCGAGATCAGCAAGTTTGTGTGTGAGAAGAACAAGGTTGGTTGCAATGTTCGGGATGCCCAGCTGGATGCATGTGACGAAGCAAACATGTGTCCGGGGTTCATCCGGTCGGAGGGTCGATCGACAGGTCCCTGGGGAGTTTTCGCGAAGTCCCATAATCGCCTGCTTCCTTGTCACGGCGGGATTACCTCATATTATGTAGTAGTTAGCCTACTATTCTAGAGTAATAACCTCCTTAAATCTGATGGGTAGTTATTATTTAATGATTTGTAAAATTTTTCTCCTATTGAAATCGGTGACCTGGCGGTCTAGGGGTAAGGATGGTCATACTTCTGTGCTGAGTTGGCCGGGGTTCAATCCTCTGGTCCCGGGAAGATTTATCGGATACCAAACCCGTTCTTCACCTCTGACCAGACATTTGTTGAATGTGGGGAATGCCAGGCCTCCACCGTGGTTCGGATTTCCACGTTATAAATGTAGGTCCTCCATTTCATCTCACAATCACCCTCCATTACCACATTAGCAGTAAGTGATATAACCCGAACGAGGGGGTAGTAAGATAATAATAATAATTTTTAATATTAGGTACATTTTAATGGCGCCCCAGCGAATATAATGACACAACTACCATTTATTAAAATTTAACTGTTTTTATTTATCTTTATTTAACATTTCTACTCAATCAATACGGATAATAGTCCACAGGTATAAAAAGAAATATAAAAAAAAAAACTAATATTTACCCTTCCAACAATGGTTTGAATCTTTTTTTCCTTTTGGTATGACTTGATCGTAAAATTTTTTAGGATTTTAGATGAGACATTATCTTTTTACAACTTTAGTTTCTTGTTTTTATTGGCTTTCTCACGGCATCCTTACCTGTAATAATTGTTACATACATGGTAAGTGCGTACACAAAGTTTGGAACCGTTGCTTTATGTGATTGAACGGAAACTTAGCGTGTTACTCTTAACATCTAATTGTTTGATTCTTCATTCGGGGCGTAATATTTATCTATTTTTGATAATTTAACATGCATCTTTGGTATGTCCGGGAGAAATTAAACTAGTTTGTGAGTTGTGTGGTTATATAATAACTTTCCTGTTTAAGTACTGTAATATATAGAAATAGGAATCAAAGCTTATTCATTGTAGCTTGTTTATAAAAACCTTTGTGAACCTAAATAACTTCAGGTAGAGGTGGCCAGCCAGTCTTTGCTATGCTTGTCGTTTAGGATTACAGAAAAACTAATCGACCAACTGAATAACACACACCAGGGTTGGAAAAGTATAGACGTGATGGGGGTATTACCTCTCCTCCAGCTGATGTTACTCAGTTCGAGAAGGAATTAATAGAGTGATGGGTGTATTACTCTCCTCTCCAGAAAGGTACTCAGTACGAGAAGGAAGATAATAAGAGTGGTAGGGAGGTATTACCTCTTCCTCCAGCAAGGTACTCAGTTCGAGAAGGAGATAATAGAGTGGTGGGGTATTACCTATTCCTCAGCAGGTACTCAGTTCGAGAAGGAAGTTAAATAGAGTCGATGGGTGGTATTTCCTCTCCTCCAGCAGGTATCAGGTTCGAGATGGAATATATTTGAGTGTTGGGAGGTATTACCTCTCCTCATGCAGGTTCTCAGTTCGAGAAGGAAGTTATTGAGTGGTGGGGGTATTACCTCTCCTACCAGCAGGTACCTCTGTTCAAGAAGGAATATAATAGAGTGGATGGGGGTATTACCTTCCTCCAGGAGGGACTCAGTTCGAGAATGGAAGATAATTGAGTGGTGGGGGTATTACCTCTCTCCAGCAGGTACTCAGTAGAGATGGAACGATAATAGTGTGGTGGGTGGTATTACCTCTCCTCCAGCAGGGATACTTCAGTTCGGAGAAGGGAATTATAATAGGATGATGGGGCGGTTGTACCTCTCCCTCCAGCAGGTACTCATATTCGAGAAGGAGATATAGAGTGGTGGGGTACTACTCTCCTCCAGCAGGTAATCGTTCGAGAAAGGAATATAATAGAGTGAATGGGGGTATTACCTTCCTCCCAGCTGGTACTCAGTTCGTAAAGGAATATAATAGAGTGGTCGGGGGTATGTACCTCTCCCTCCAAAACTGGTACTCAGTTCGAGAAGGAATATATAGAGTGATGGGGGTATTACCTCTCCTCCAGCAGGTACTCAGTTTACGAGAAGGATTATAATAGAGTGTTGGGAGGGTATACACTCTCCTCCGCAGGTACACAGTTCGAGAAGGATGATTGTAGAGTGGTGGGGCTATTACCTCTCCGCCAGCAGGTACTCAGTGCGAGATGGATGATAATAGAGTGGGTGGGGGCTATTACCTTCTCTCCAAAAGGGTACTCCAGTTGAGATGGAATATAATAGAGTGATGGGGGTATTACCTCTCCTCCAGCAGGTACTCATGTTACGAGAAGGAATATATAGAGTGATGGGGGTATTATTACCTCTCCTCCAGCAGGGTACCTCAGTTCCGTGAAGGAAGATAATAGCTGAGTGGTGGGGCTTTACCTTCCTCAAACAGGTACTCAGGTTCGAGATGGAATATAATAGATTTGGTGGGGGGGTAATTCACCTATACTCCTGGCAGGTACTCAGTTCGTGAAGGACATATAATAGCGTGATGGGGGTATTACCTCTCCTCCAGCAGGTACTCAGTTGAGAAGGAATATAATAGGAGTGGTGGGGGTGTTACTTCTCCTCTGCAGGTACTCAGTTCGTGAAGGAAGATAATAGAGTGGTGGGGGGCTATTTACCTCTCCTCCAACATGGTACTCAGATCGAGAAGGAATATATAGAGTGGTGGGGGTATTACCTCTCCCCAGCAAGTAACTCTGTTCGAGGAAGGAATATTCTAATAGTGATGGGGGTATTACTCTCCTCCAGCTGGTACTCAGTTCGAGATGGTCTTATAAATAGTGTGGTGGGGGTATTACACTCTCCTCCAGCAGGTACCTCAGTTCGAGAAGGAAGCTATAGAGTGGTGGGGTATTAACTCTCCTCCAGAAGTACTCAGTTCGAGACGGAAGATAATAGAGTTAGGTGGGGGCTATTACTCTCCTCCAGCAAGTACTCAGTTCGAGAAGGAAGTTAATAAGAGTGGTGGGTGTATTACCTCTCTACAGCAGGTACTCAGTTCGAGAATGGAATTATATTAGAGTGGATGGGGTATTACCTCTCCTCAAGCAGGTACATCAGTTCCGAGAAGGTAATATAATAGAGTGGTGGGGTATTACCTCTCCTCCAGCATGGTAATTCAGTTCAAGAAGGATTATAATGAGTTGATGGGGGGTTATTACCTCTCTCCAGACGGTATCTGTTCGAGAGGAATATAATAAGTGGTGGGGGTATATACCTCTCTACCAGCAGGTACTCAGTTCGAGAAGGAATATAATAGTAGTGGTGGGGGTATTACCTACCTCCAACAGGTACCTCAGCTTCGTGAAGGAATATAATAGAGTGATGGGGGTATTAACTCTCCTCCAGCAGGTACTCAAGTTCGAGAAGGAATTAATAGAGTGGTGGGGTATACCTCTCCTCCACAGGTACTCAGTTCGAGAAGGAATATATTAGGAGTGATGGGGGTTATTACCTCTTCCAGCATGGTACTCAGTTCGAGAAGGAATATAATAGAGTGATGGGGGTATTTACTCTCCTCCAGCAGTGTTACTCAGTTCAAGAAGGATATAATAGCGTGATGGGGTATTACTCTCTCCTCCAGCAGGTACTCAGTTCGAGATGGGAAGATAATAGGTGGTGGTGTAATTAACTTCTCTCAGCAGGACTCAAGTTCGAGAAGGAACAAAGATTAATAGATTGGTGGGGGGTATTTCCCTCTCCTCCAGGAGGTTTCTCAGTTTCGAGAAGGAAATATAATAGCGTGATGGGGGTATTACCTCTCCTCCAGCAGGGTTACTCAGTTCGAGAAGGAAGCTTAATAGAGATGGTAGGGGGTATTACCTCTCCTTCCAGCAGGTTACTCAGTTCGAGAAGGAAATATAATAGAGTGATGGGGGTATTACTCTCATCAGCAGGTACTCAGTTCTGAGTAGGAATATAATAGAGTTTTGGTGGGGGTATTTACCTCTCCTCCAACCGGTACTAAGTTCGAGAAGGAAATTAATAGTGTGATGGGGGTTATTACCTCTCCTCCAGCAGGTATCCAGTTCGTGAAGGAATATAATCAGAGGGAGGGAGTTATTACCTATCCTCCAGAGGTACTCAGTTCGAGAAGAAGATATAGAGTGGTGGGGTATTACCTCTCCTCCAGCAGGTACTTCAGTTCGAGAAGGAAGATAATAGAGTGGTGGGGGCTGATTACCTCTCCTCCAACAGGTTACTCAGTTACAGAAGGATATAATAGAGTGATGGGGAGTATTACCTCTCCTCCAGAGGTATCAGTTCGAGAAGGAATATAATAGAGTGATTGGGGGTATTACCTCTCTCAGCAGGTACTCAGTTCGAGAGATGGAAACGATAAAAAAAAATGATTGGTGGGGGCATTACCTCTCCTCAACGGTACTCAGTTCGAGAAGGAATATTAATAGTTTAGAATGGGGGGTTGGTGGGGGTATTACCTTCTCCTCCAGCAGGTACTCAGTTTCGTGAAGGAATATAATTAGAGTGATGGGGGTATTATCCTCTCTCCAGAGGAACTCAGGTCGAAGAAGGAATATAATAGAGTGGTGGTGGGTTTTACTCTCTCCAGCAGGGTACTCAGTTCGAGGAAGAATATAATATGAGTGGTGGGGGTTTTACTCTCCTCAGAGGTATCAGTTCGAGGAAGGTGATAATCTAGTGTGGTGGGGGTATTACCTCTCCTCCAGCAGGGTACTCAGTTCGAGAAGAAGGAAGTTTAATAGAGTCGTGGGGGGTATTACTTCTCCTCCTGCAAGTACTCAGTTCGAAAAGGAATATAATAGAGTGATGGGGGTATTACCTCTCCTCCAGCAGTTGACTCAGTTCGAGAGGAATATTATTAGAGTGATTGGGGTATTACCTTCTCCAGCGGTACTCAGTTCGAGAAGGAAGATCATAGAGTGGTGGGGGTAATACCTCTCCTCCTGCAGGATACTCAGTTCGAGAGAGGAAGATAATAGAGTGGTGGGGGTATTACCTACACTCCAGCAATAGTATCAGTTCGAGAAGGAAGATAATTAGAGTAGGTGGGGGTATTACCTCTCCTCCAGCAGGTACTCAGTTCCGAGCAAGGAAGATAATAGAGTGGTGGGGTATTTCCTCTCCTCCAGCAGTACTCAGTTCGCGAAGGGAAGATAATAGAGTGGTGGGGCTATTACCTCTCCTCCTACAGGTAATCAGTTGGAATGGAAATAATAGTGTGATGGGGTATTACCTCTCCTCCAGCAGGTACTCAGTTCGAGAAGGAATATAATAGAGTGACTGGGGGTATTTCATCTCCTCAAGAGGTATCAGTTCGAGAAGAAGATAATAGAGTGGTGGGGGTAATACTCTCCTCAACAGGTATCCGTCCGAGAAGGAATATTATAGAGTGGTGGGGTGATACTCTCCTCCAGCAGGTACTCAGTTCGAGAAGGAATAAATAAGAGTGATGGGGGTATTACTCTCCTCCAGCAGTTCTCAGTTCGAGAAGAAGCAATATAATAAGAATGGTGGGTGGGTGGGGGTATTACATATCCTACTCGCAGGTCTCAGTTCGAGGAAGGAAATTATATTGAGGGGGTGGGGGTATTTACCTCTCTCCAGCAGGTACTCAGTTCGACGAAGGAAGATAATAGAGTGGTTGGGGGATTAACATCTCCTCAAGCAGGTACTCAGTTCGAGAAGGAGATATTGGAAAGTTTAGGTGGGGTATTACCTCTCCTCAGCAGTACTCAGTTCGAGAAGGGAATATAATTGAGTGATGGTGGGTATATCCTCTCCTCCAGCAGGTACTCAGTTCGAGAAGGGAATATAATAGAGTGGTGGGGGTATTACCTCTCCCTTCCAGCAGGTTACTCAGTTCGGAGACGAAGATAACAGAGTGGTGGGGGTTTTTCCTCTCCTCAGCAGGTTACTCAGTTCGAGGAAGGAAGAAGATAATAGAGTGGTAGGGGGTAATACCTCTCCTCCAGCAAGTACTCAGTTCGGAAGGAAGATAATAGGAGTGGTGGGTGGTATTACCTCTCTCCAGCAGGTAAATCAGTTCGTGAAGGATATAATAGAGTGGTTGGGGGTATTACCTCTCCTCAAGCAGGTACTCGTTCGAGAAGGAATATAATAGAGTTGGTGGGGGTTTTGCCTCTCCGTCCAGCAGGTACTCAGTTCAAGAAGGAATATAATAGTGTGATGGGGGTATTACCTCTACTCCAGACTTGGTACTCAGTTCGAGAAGGGAATATAATTAGAGTGGTGGGGGGGGGTTATTACCTCTCTCCAGCAGGGTAATCAGTTCGAGACAGGATATATATGAGTGGTGGGGGTATTACCTCTCCTCCAACAGGTACTCAGTTCGAGGAGGAATATATAGAGTGATGGGTGGTATTACCTATCCTCAGCGGTAATCAGTTCGAGAAGGAAAATAATAGGTGGTTGGGGGTACTACTCTCCTCCAACAGGTACTCAGTTCGTGATGTCTATACATAGAGTGATGGGGGTATTTATTTCCTTTCTCCTCCAGCTAGGTACTCACGTTCAGAGAAGGATTATAATAGTGTGATGGGAGATATTACCCTCTCCTCCAGCAGGTACTCAGTTCGTGAAGGAATATAATAGAAGTGATGGGGGTCTTACCTCTATCCCTTCCTGAGGTACTCAGTTCGAGAAGGAATTAATAGGTGGTGGGGGTATTTTACTCTCCTCAGCAGTGTTACTCAGTTCGAGAAGGAATATAATAGAGTGGAGGGGTGATTACCTCTCCTCAGCAGGTACTCAGTTCGAGAAGGAATATAATAGAGTGGTGGGGGTATTTCCTCTCCTCCAGCAGGTACTCAGTTCGAGAAGAAGTTATTAGAGTGGTGGGGTATTACCTCTCATCCAGCAGGTACTCGTTCGAGAAGGAAGATAATAGAGTGGAGGGGGTTTATTAATTTCCTCCGCAGGTACTCAGTTCAGAGAAGGAAATAAATCGTGTGTGTGGGGTATTACCTCTCCTTCCAGCAAAGGTACTCAGTTCGAGAAGGTATATTTAGTAGTGGTGGGGGTATTACATCTCACTACAGCTGGTACTCAGTTCGTGAAGGAAGTAACACCAAAAGGACGAATGTTGTCAGTCAATTGGCCTTTTTCTATCCAAATTAATAGATGCCTTGATAAGAAGTGGTCAATTACTTTAGTCTTGTTAAATTTTTTTGTGATTATGATAGTATATGCAAACTAGGTTTATTGTAACGGCCAGAGCTAATAGATATTATGGTCTATTTGACTTATGTAGTAACTAGCTGGTTTGAGAGAGCCAGGTGTTATTTGGACTGGGTACTTGGAATTTGCCCTCTTGGGTGATGCGTGAATGGGACCCTGCCACAAAGCACATGTTGCTTAAAAAAAAAAACGTGGTGTAGGACTCTTGATCGATACGTTGATTATTCACATTTGTTGCTTTACATTCAATAAAAGAAGTTATTTAAAAGGTCCGTGCATAGTTGATAGGTTAATTTAGAATGCTCCTAGACAAAAATCAGTTGGTGTGAGGGCCTTAAATACCATAGGGACCTGGCAACTGTATAACTCACAACACGTTCAGTTCACATGTTTGGGATTCTCGTGTTACGTGTGATCTATGGACTCACAAAGGTTATAATTACTACAAGGTTCTGTGTTTGTTTCGAATTATCTCTTTACTAGGTTGTAATCTGAGTGGTGGGGTTCTTCCTACCTAGGCGATTGCTGTATGTGGTCTAAGATCTACCCAGGTGACAGTTTGTGCAGTTGGGTGTTCACTGTTCTACCTTGGCAAGACACAAGGAATTTAGATAATGAAACAAATATAATAATTAGCTCACGTTCCGACCATAACAAAATAATGGCATTATACAGTGTCTTACAACCTTGTTTTTTGTGTATAATGTTACTCGCAAATTTCTAATTGTTATAATCATTTATCACTCCAATTTGTATTTAGATTTTTTTTGTTCGGGAGGTATTGGAGGTAGTTTTTTTTAGAATAAATGTTGTATTGATTGTGTCCGGTGTTTGTGGTCTCTCAACATTTTCTAAGCTCTTTTCTCTCAATTTGTTTTCTATGTACACTCTAGCTTACTCTGGGTCTGATGAGAAACTTTCTGTGTTACCAATTTTAAGACTAAAGCAAATCCATAGGTTTGGCACAGTCCCAAGGAATGCAATTTGCAAGGGAATCAAGAGGTCAATGTGAAGAAAGTTTTTACGTTGGTTTGGTCATGGTTGAGAGGGATTGTGTTTGGATAGGTGACGTAAGCAATATATGTAGGTAGAGTGTGTGGGTCAAAAGGAAAGGGTGGACTCTGCAACTTGGCTAAATATTGTAGCTCCATTGTGTGATTAAGCGAGGTGCATTAATGGTCTAGAAAATAAATGCGAGCTTGTATGAATCAATGGATTGGTTTTGTTAAAGCGAACGGGGAGTTTGCAAGGATTGTAAGTGGGGGAGTAAAGTTAGTGAGGATGGGATTAAGTACGTTTTGTTTTTTGAGCTATTGGGACGTTTCTTGCCTACCTCATAGGGGACAATGGCATGATTAGGTATTTATGTATTTACAGAAGGTTTCAGGTGTAGTGGAAATGTTTAGGTCTTTATTATATAATTGTAAGAAGGTACAGGTGGAGGGGGTGGAAAGGTGGATATAAACATATAATATAATGCTGAACACAATATGGCTTTAAAGAACATTGTACAAGTGTTATGGCTGCTCTTGAAGGAAACTAATCGTTACTGTCCATCCTTGGACCTAGGTTCATTCTATCGGAAACTAGTCAAGACACCAAACGGATTAGAAAAGGGGAAAATGGCAAATAAGGCTTGGTCACTTACATAGGAACATGTAAAATGAACGATTAGCAGAGATGACAAATCATAGAGCCAGCCCTTAACTCTATTCCAGTGACAACATGCGAACAGTCATGACTGTGTTCTTCCTTTTATATGTTTCTATCCACCTTTCCTATACCTTCTTCAAAATATAATACAATTACCTATAAGTGGAAAAGGGTTTTCATTAAAGAGATGTGTCATAATAGTTATTTCCTTCTTAAGAAGAATGTTTCTTTATCATTTGTAATATAAAAGAGAACCGTCATGTTGGAAAAATGTGTCATCAGGGGATCAAATAGTCTTCAAGGTACTGTTCTGCAACACATTTTTTTTAGAATCAACTTATATTTTTGGTCATGATTGGACCGGACTGCATTTTCACTTTGTTGTACCAGGGGTCCTTTAGATTCATACACTGATATGTATTTATATAACCTAACTATAACATTCTTACAACAAGCTCACTGAACTGCAAACTTCCAAGCTATAGCACACATTTCATATAAAACAAGAAGAAAACTAGACAATATTGACACACAGGTGATTGATTCAAATATTTCTAATGGTGTCCCTACATGATTTTTACACTATTACAACATGCTCACTAAGCTACATTGTTGCACCTTGTTATTTAATAAATAAATGTTTGCTTACGTTGTTAGCATGAATACGTGGAGGGTGCTAACAGTTGTGAGCAGTGGAAACATGTGAATTGATGCAACCAGAGTTCTCCTGATGGAAACAATTGGACTACTCTCTGTTGTTTATAGGAGGGAGAGTAAGATAATATATTGAGCGATATGACCAGTAGAACAACATTTGGGGTCTGTTGGCATCACTCGCGCAATCAGACTGGGCAGGGAGGGTTTGGGGGATCCCGTCTATGTACGAATGTTGTTTTTCTTTAGAGGTTTTCATCTTCCTCCTTGCAAATATGTTACACTTCTACTAAAATAAACTGTTCCTCCTTTCTTAATCACATTGCTTAGTATATTATGGCCTGTAGCTTGGAACAGTGTGTGAGACATTCTGTTTGAGGGAATAAAACCTTGTTTTTTATTTAGTGGCATACTGGACAAGGCAGCAGAGGACGTTAGTTGCTCACCACTCGAGAAAGGTTTTGTCGACCTACCGCTTGTGCTGCCACTTGGCTTGTTCATTTCAGTCTCAAAACTCTGCTTGTTGATTAAAACTCGATGTAAGTCTGTTGTCATGATTTGATTACTATGAAGTTAAACCGACCATTTTGTCTCACCTCATAAACCTTATATTAACCAACCCCAATATTTGAAAACTTTTTGTTTAAATCATTTTAAGCAATTTGTTGAAATTAATATGTCATTTGTGAAGAGAAAGTAAAAAGTTTGGGATAAGAATCACATTAGGTTATAATAGTCTTGAAGTTTATATAAAAAAACAATAAACATTTGAAACAGGTGACATTATAAATTAAATAGCTTATTTAATTAGAATGTTATACTATCTTTTTAATTGGTAAAGTTTTATTGGAAAGTTTTGTTTATTTAAATTTATTTGGATAGCTGATTGTTTAGAATTTAATATGTACAGGGTAGTGTGTGATAATACAGACATCAAAAATCTGGCTTGACAAAGGAAGGAAAAACATATTATTAAAAAAATAACACCGTGATTTCAGAGACATGACGCAAAAATCAACTCCACCCGATGTTTAAAAAAAGATAGAAACTGGCCACATTTTTGTTAGATTTTTGCCCTTATGTAATCGTTCCGGAATTTGTATATATCAAGGCAACAACAAAAAAAATGTGTAAGTTCATTGTTTAAGTAAAGTGAATGTTTAACATACTCGGAGTATGTATCCCCTCTAAGCTTATTTTTTTATTTTTCGTGTAGTACTATATTCTTTCGAAAATCGGACAATCAATAAATTAATGATTCTCTACTGTACATTAAGATATATAAAACTTTTTATTTGGGAACTTTTGAAATATTCTCTAAACAAATGAGTGTTTAAATTAAGTTTGTCATTCTGAAAGTAGGAGTTAAAACAAAGCATTCAAGCATCCTTTGTTGGTGAGATTCCTAGAGTGCCTCTTAAAGTCATAATTTCCACTCCACCTTGCCGTGAATCAAGCTTAAACTTGTCTTCAGTTTTACATTCTTTTAAACCACTATGGCCACACTCCATTTTTTTCAAATACTAGGGGGACATGGCTTGTCCAGTTGTCAGCGGGGATCACCAGGAACGGTCACAGGAGCACTTTAAAGTATTTTCGACAGAGGTTTATTAAAATATATCAGTTTCTTTTTGCTAAGTGGCATCAATCCACTCCACCATTGGAGTGTACACTGACAGCCACGTTAAAACTAAATGTATCCATCCATCCCCATTGGAGTGGTAACTGTCAGTCAGTTAGAAAACTACATTGTATCCATTCACTCCACCTTTGGAGTGATAATACTGACAGTCAGTAAAACTACATGTATGCATCATCCACCATCTGGAGTGATAAACTGACACATCCAGTTAAAACTACCTGTATCCATTCATCCACCATGGTGTGGTACCTGGGATCAATCAGTTATAAAATCTACATGTAAT
This sequence comes from Timema cristinae, assembly GCA_039000515.1. Lineage (NCBI taxonomy): Eukaryota > Metazoa > Arthropoda > Insecta > Phasmatodea > Timematidae > Timema > Timema cristinae. Next base: position 18,636 of record JBCFYV010009831.1, on the reverse strand, counting down.
CCATTCATTCCTCCATTGGAGAGAATTAACTGACATCCTGTTAAAACGTATTGTTTCCATTCATCCACCATTGGAGTGGTAACTGACATCGTTAAAATACATGTATCCATCCATCGTTAAGGAGTGGTAACTGTTAGCCAGTAAAATACATGTATCGATCCACTCTTACAAATGGAAACTGACAGTCAGTTTGTTATACTACATGTATCCATTCATCTACAATTGGAGTGATAAAACTGACAGTCAGTTAAAACTACAGTATCATTCATCCACATTGGAGTGATAAACTGACAGTTCAGTTAACACTACTGTATCCATTCATCCACCATTGGAGTGATAAAACTGACATCCAGTTTAAAATACATGTATTCTACATTCATCACCATTGGAGTGATAAACTGACAGGGTCAGTTAAAAAACTACATTGTATCCATTTCATCCACCATTGGAGTGATAAACTGACATCCAGTTAAAACTACATGTATCCATTAATCCACCTTTGGAGGTGATAAACTGACAGTCAAGTTATTAACTACATGTATCTTCATCCCTCATTGGGTGATAAACTGACAGCAGTTAAAAACTTCTGTATCCATTCATCCACCTTTGGAGTGATAAAAATACAGTCAGGTTTTATAAACTACATGTAGTCAGCCTTATTGGATAGTGGTATCTGAAATCAGTTAAAACTACCTGTATCCATTCATCCACATTGGAGTGATTAAACTGGACAGTCAGTTAAAAATACATGTATCCATTCATCACCTTTGGAGTGATAAAACTGACTCCAGTTAAAACTACATGTATCCATTCATCCACCATTGGAGTGATAAACTGACAGTCAGTTAAAACTTATTGTATCATTCATCCAACCATTGGAGGATAAACTGACAGTCAGTTTAAAATACAAGTATCATTCAATCACCATTGGAGTGATAAACGACAGTCAGTTAAACTACATGTATCCTCATTTAATTCCACATTGGAGTGATAAACTGACAGCCAGTTTAAAAACTACATTTGTATCCATTCATCCACCATTGGAGTGATAAAACTGACAGTTCAGTTAAAAACTACATGTATCCATTATCCACATTGGAGTGATAACCGGACAGTCAGTTAAAACTACATGTATCCATTCATCCACCATTGGAGTGATAAAATGACGGTCAGTTAAAATACATGTATCATTATTCCACCATTGGAGGTGATTGTTGTGTTAATTAACAGACAGTCAGTTTAAAACTACCTGTATCCATTCATCCACCATTGGAGTGGATAAACTGTAAGCCGGTTTTAAAATACATGTATCCATTCATCCACCATTGGAGTGATAAACTGACAGCCGTTAAAACTTACATGTATCATTCATCCACCATTTGGTGTTATGTGATTAAATGACAGTCAGTTAAACTACATGTATCATCACCATTGGTGTTGTAACTGTCAGCCAGTTAAAACTACATGTATTCATCCACCTTGGAGTGGTAACTGACAGCCAGTTGAAACATACATGTATCCATCACCAAACCATGATTTGTAAGACCTAGTGATGATTTGTTGTCTACTTTTGGTGGTTCGAAACTCACAACTACAATTTGTTTCTTTAGTATTTTTCTTTGATCCTTTCTACATCTTTTTTAGTGTCAGCTACCATCATCATATGGTTCATGGACTATATTATTACGCTAATATGCTAGTAATGAGGAAGGATGAATTCAGTGGTATTGTTTCCATATTTTTTTGGAGAGATAGTGGAACCACCATTAGGAAAAACATCCTCAGTACATCGACAGGAATTCTAACCTTGATCTCCCTTGTCCTCATCAGTCTTGTCTATTGCAGGAGTGACACCTCAAACATGAGACCAGCCGAGCAGGTATGTATGGTTATTAAATGAGTGTATAGAGAGAGGAGTTAGCGACTTTGGACCTCATAGAAAAGCCACCAAAATGTGACACATTAACTTAAGTAATTGGGGTATATACATAGAAGCCCTTTTTGGCACTAGATCTTTTTATTTCAATTCTGCCATTGATAAAAATCAAACATTGCATTGTGGGCTTTTGAGTACAATTTTAAAAATGGCTGTGTTTTTACAGCCATCTCTACAAGTGACTTACGCTTGTTCAACATATGTGCACCCATTGCCTAACGGCCCAGGCCTTGCTAAATGCTGAGCGTGAAACACTTGATGATGGATACCATTATTTTATTGATAGTAGAGGACCACTTGCATATTTACCATTTCCATGGGGACATTTGTGATGGGGATGGGATACATTGGATTGGCACTGAGATGTTTTCATTAAAATGTCCGCCGTAACTGATGTACATATATAGAACTGAATATATATATGTCTTATATGGATCATATTTAAAAATAATATAACCTTTTTTATTTACTATAAAAAATTAAACAAAATTGTCTTGAGCAATTTTTATACACCTCTAACATTTAGTGAGATTTTGTCAATTTTATTTTGGTGAAAATATTAGGGTTTCTCATAATTTATCCTTTATTTGTCCTATACTTCACTTATGTTAGTGATTGTATGATCAACCAATACAGTTTTTCATGCTGCATTCTTACTGTAACATTTCTATATATTATTTCATTTCGAATGTTTATAAGTTTTTGAAACCTTTGTCAGCTATATTGTGATGATGAATTTTTGTTGAGGCTAATAGGTGCATGATTACAAGGTAAAGTTGGTAATGTGCGCCACAACTGCCCTATAATTAAGATTGCTATCAAGATTATCATTATATGGATAGAATTTGTATAGCTCCTTCAAAACTGAGCGAAATTCAGTCTGACAAACAAATTTCCTGGGGGAAATAACACAAGCTCAATTAAATAAAAGATTTGTAAAACAGCTTATAAGAAAGTTCCAACCAAAGATATCACTGAAACAATAGTTCACCTAAAGGTGTAAGTACCAGTTCTTTAGTTACCCAGTCGATTTGGCGCTTCAGATGGACCACACAACTATTATGTACAAACAAAAATAGAATATAGAGTAATCCTAGAGGATGTAGTTTTTCTTAGGAAAATGTTAGGGTTTGGGAACAAAATAGAACTACTTCCAAACACATATAAATTACAGGTTGTCTTGTCTAATGATTTCAGAATTTGAAAGAAAGTGTCCAATCATTGTTAACTAAGAAGTCAAGTGCACAATATATATTTATTTATTTTTAGCAAAAATATGTACTGGCATTTTTAATAGTTATTTTACATACCAACCATGAGAACAATTTTTTTGTTAAAAGTTTGCGATCTCAGCAGTTATTGGGGTGGATGTGTCCTCTCACGCTCCTGCCAGCAGCGCCTTTGTAACAAAGCAAATTGTTGAAACTACCAGAAGATCTAGCCAATTGCAATTTGTGAATCTGGAGAAGAAATAAATGATACTTACACACTCACAGAGAAACTCCACATGACTTTAAGACGTTCGTCAGTAGTTAATCATCTAAAGACTTACCGTTAGAGTTCGTGATGGTATGGGACATAGGACAGGCAGAAAAGCAGCAATGTTAAAACATGTAGTGACCTGGCAATTGGACTATCACTATCAATAGTATGATGAAACCCCACTTGGTCGTTGGACACTTACGAAAGAAGGCCCTCTTTAATCTGTCATAAGTAAGAAACGTATTGCAAAGCGCATGCAATCAGTTTATTCTATTTTAGCTATTGTAATGTGAAATTCTTTTCGGCAAATTAATGTTTTAAAATTTAGACTTTGCAAATTACTTTAGATAATTAAGTAGGGATTATCTTGTAATACTTTATCTTTTGATACGTTATGGTCAATAATGTTTATCTTAATTATTAGTTTTTTTTTGACGCATAGCCCCTTTGGGTTCTCTGATACTAAATTGGTCAATGTAAACAAGAGCCATATTTATAGGGATCAAAGTTCCTTTATGTCTCATGTAATGGTTAAAATTATCTGGCGTTGCAACGCCAGACTTTGTGAGGTTTCATGTCTTATATTGTCATGAGAATTATGTTAGTAAATTAAAAATTCCAATTTTTGTGAGAGTCATTTAGGGCTGTGTAACTGATGGTTAACCAATATCAGGGTGATTGATATGAACCCCTAACTATTGTTTTTGTTATAAGATTAACATATTATATATATAATTTATTTATATATATATATATATTATATATTTTGTCATGTTCAATATCTTCTTTATTCTTTTTTTAATAAATAAACCAATATTTCAAATGATATTTCTTTACATTTTCCGTCACTGATAGCTGTAGTGTCATAAATATTTGAAGCGTGTGTTTCGGGGAAGCAGAGACAAATATTAAACTAGACCTGGGTAGAGTCTATTTATCTTGTGATCGTGCCTATCAGCTCCCTCTGCCACCTTATTATTTCTTGCCTTTTTTTTGATTCTTGTTTAATGTTATTGGATGCACAGCCTTTACTCTTTGGAGGACTAGGGCTGTGTTACAAACTTTTGATAGAAAAGCTTAGCAAGTTTTAGGTCCCTAAACCACAAATGTCTGATATGGAGAGCTAGTTGGTGGATGTATAAAAAAGGGAAAATTGGGGAGAAAATTTGCCACTAATGAGATTCTCTAGCACCACCATATTATATCAAGTAGAGTTCACTATCCTAACACAGGGGTGTGTCATGGTAACCAGCCCTTCGTCAATTGAAAAAGAGAAAAGCAACCACTGTGCCCATGGTAATGTGTGGTATTGCCGGCACCCCCCACAGATAGTTTTAAAACTTATTAGGTGCTCTTGTGTTTAAGGAGGATGTATCCCTCCTGATGATTTGTTGTAAATTAACTTTAAGGCGGCACCATTATCTACTTTTCTTTGATAAATAGCTGTTAACACAACATATAATAAACAAATTAAGTGATGTTTGATGGTTATAACTCATTGAACGATAAAGATTCTTAAATTTGCATAGAAAAAATATTTTCCTTTTTTTGTATGGTTGGTAAAAAATGTTATGTGCATAATTTTGGTATGAGCAGTCTGGGAAAAGTTATTTTATTGTATTATTTATATCTTTCACAGCAGTCAATCTTGGATAAGTGAAATAATACCGGAAAATTTTTTTAAGGAAAACAGCGTGGTACCACACAAGCAACGGGATCCCACACTAGTCAACCTCCCCTTCACAAAACATTCCACGCGTTTGTCATTATTGCTCTATTTCTATGATTAGGGACTTTAGGCGGAAACACTTTTAAACCACACCAAAGATTTACCTCGAAGTGTGTGTGAAATGAGCTTGAATTATGAGTGCATAGTAATTCTAAGTTATAACTTTTAAAATCTTTGTAACAAAATTATTTTTTTTTAATCATAAAGGGCATATTTGATTAACAATTACAACTCAACAATATGTCATTGTTGGCGTAATAATGAGTAGTTTCCACAGTAAATTATAGGCACTTATTTAACGTGCTCTTGACTACCCTTGTCTTAGAGCCGCATTTTTCGAGAGTATTATTCATTACATGCAAAAATTAATATAACATTATAATTGTTGTAAAAATTTTATTTCAATCGTTTTTTACCAGCACCTCTTTGCTAAATTGATTGGTTCGATGATAAATGAGCTAATCATATTTGGGTGTGGGTTTATCCTATATTTTAAGGGTGTTAAGCTACCGATGGATATGTTGAGAGAATTTTCTTTTATTATTCTAATGCCTTCACAATGTCACTTCCAATTTTCAAACTTTATGAAATTTTTTCTTGTTAATATGGCAACTTTAGTGTCTAATTTTGTAATTATTATGTTTCATGCTGGCTGTTAAAAGTTCTCGTGAATGTTGGTCAGCATTTCTACTAAAAGGAAATTGAAATATAAATTATATCATTATTTATTTATTATTATTATTACTTGGCTTATAGTTGGGTTGGTGTGCGATGAGGTTTAGTTGCCTTTTGCCGAAAACAATTTGAAAAACATAGTTAAAGCCCCTATAAGTGGAAATGAATGTAAGAAATACCCCAGAAGATGAATAAAATTAAATACATAGTTTAAAAAAAACCTCAACAATAGAATTAAAGAGTGAGAATCAAATTGAATTTAGAATGTCGAAAAAAGGAAGAACAGTGATCGTCAATCCCAAATTCTTCGAATGGCCGAAAAAAGGAAGAAAGAAAAAGGCTTTTGGGGGGTTGGGGGGGTACCGGTACAGAGAAGGTTAGGTGTTATTGCTGTGGAAGACACGGTCATTTAAAAAATGAATGCCCTTATAAAACAGTATGATGCCGTGTATGTAAGAAGAAAGGTCATTTGCAAAAGGTGTGTCGATTGAAACAGTTGGTAAGGTTCAACAATTCTAATAGGGGTTACTCATAAGATTGTAGCAAATTCCAACAGAGACAGACAAAAGTATGACAGTAATAAACTACATTTTGTCGGCGGTTGGATGGTTAAATGATATGGTGATGAAAACATTGATGGGACAGTTTTCAAATTTATTTGGGTTATATAAAAATCAGCTTGGCGAGAAGCAGTGAAAGAGTGGAAACCTTTTAGAATAAATGTTCCAGGTGGAAGGGAAAGAAAATTCCGTTTGAAGTAGACACAGGTGCAGGGGTATCTGTAATCTCTTGAAAAGTATTATCTGGATAAATTGAGTACTTGAAATTGCATCCAACTGATTTAATCTAAAATTATATATAAATGAAAACCAAACATGTCTGTTGGGTGTTTATAAATGTAAATGTTCAATACCAGGATTTGTCCACAAAATGGAATTAATTAAGTTGGACTACACCCTGTTATTAAACATGAGCTAATCAATATTACTAGGAGGGACTGGATTGAAGGAACTAAAAAGTAAATTAATTGATTCCAGAAAACTTGCATTATGCAAAATAAGTGTAACGGCAGATAGGGCACAAACAGAAATGTAACTACCTGTTAAGGAAATATCCAGAAGTTTTTATTAAAAATAATTAGGTGATTATAAGGGTGAACCATTTAGGTTAAATTTAAAGAAAGATGCTAAGCCAACAGTATTGCAAACGAGATCAATTCCATTTGCACTTAAAAAGAAATAGGTAGAGCAGAGTTAGAACGTTAGTGCAAGAGAGGAGGTATTAACTCCTGTTTTTCTAATCGTGAATGGGGTATCAAATAGTCCCTGTACTTAAGAGAAATGGTAATATTAGATATGTGGAGAGATTTTAAAGTGACCTTGAACTCTAATCTAGAATAGAGAGACATCCCTTATTCCAAATCTAGAAGAGTTATTTGTCACTATACAAAAGGAGAAAACCTTTAGTAAACTGGAATCTAAGTCATGCTATCAGCAAGTTAGGTAGAGAAGAATCTAAGAACCTTTGTGTGATAAGCACGCCAACAAGGGTTTATTTAAGTATAAAAACCGAATTCTTATGGGATTTCTCAGCACCCAATTTGTTCAAAAATTAATGGAAAAAAAAACATTCAGGGGTTTGAAAGGGGAGTAAATTGTATTTTTGGATGACTTTTGGGTTACTGGTAGGGACATGCAGGAAACATTGCCGACAGGCTCAAAGAGGTATGTAAACGTTTACGTGACATGGCGTCTCACGTAAGTAAAATTAAGTGTAAGTTTTTTTTAAGAGTTCTAGAGTATTTAGGGTTTTGAATAGACTAAGATGGGTTAAAAACAGCCAAAGAAAAAAATTGCGGCTATATTAGTTACAACCAAAGCCAGAGAATGTTAAACAATGAAGGGGTTTCTAGGGCTAAGTCAATTACTTGGAAAAGATTGTTCCAAACTTTTCCACGATACTTTTGTCGTGATGGTTGTTGTGAAAAAAACACAGATTTTAATTTTTGTCAAAGCATGCATGAAATCTTTTTCAATAATTAAAGAAAAGTAGTGTCAGCCCAGAGGTGTTAGCTCACTATAATCCAATATTACCTTTAATATTGCATGTGATGCGTCAGGCTATGTCTTGGTAGTGTACTGTCACATGTGAGAGTGATGGAAGTGAACGTTCCGATAGCCCTATGATTCCCGCACTCCTATCTAAAGCTGAGAGGGATATTCACAGATTGACAAGGAGCTTTAGCCTTGTTTTTGGTTGTAAAGAAATTTAATCAATCCCTGTGGGGGCAGAAATTTATACTTGTACATTTCATAAACCTTTATTATGCATATTTGGGGAGAAAAAAGGGTTGCCAGCTTTTTGCAAGCCAGTAGACTACAAAGAATGCTCTTTTCTTTTCAGGATCATGATTTTGATATTTTGCTATGTCAAATCAGAAAATCATGGTAATGCTGTGGATTATCCAGGTGGCAATTAGTTAACTTGACAATGATGATTTAGAAATATGATAGTTGTATTGGTTACTTATTTTACAATGTTTTGACATTAGTGGAGATACCTATAAAATGTGAGGAAATAAAGATGAGAAGTACAAAAAGACCCTGAATTTGTTAAACTTACATGTTATGTGAAGTTTGGGTTGGCTTTATGATTTTGATAAGGAATTGACAACATATTTTCATTAGGAAAAAGGATTATTAACATTAGAGCAAGGAATACTGTGGTGGGGGTATAGAGTAATGTGTACAGAGAAAATTTCGTAGACATTTGTTAGAGGAATTAATTAAGTCATCTAGATTAGTTAAAATGAAAACTTTAGCTTAGATCTTATATTTGGTGGCCTAATATTTTGATCAGGACATTAACAGATGGTCAATAATTGTGACCCCGGTCTATGGGAAAGACAAAATCCATCAAAGGAGATGTTAAATGTTTGGATTAATCCAAATAATACCTTGGTCTAGATTACATATAGATTTATGGGTCCATTCAAATTAAGATGTTATCTTGTCTATCATAGATGCAGTATACTAAATGGTTGGAAAGTGTTAGGGTATCCTGTCAACAGCAGCAAAATCAACTATTGCTCATTTAAGGCAGATCTTTGCAAGGGTTTGGTTTACCAGAACACATTGTAAGTGACATGACCACCATTTTATTCACATGAATTCAAGTTTTTTTGAATGCAAAATGGTATTAAACATACTTTAACACCTCCTTACCCATCCTCAAAGTAACGGCCCTAGCCGGAAATTGCAGTAAAATTGTAAAAAAATAAATTGATGATTGCTATTCATGAAAAAGAAATCTGGATAGTAGCCTTTAGTAGATTTCTGTTGGGATTATCGTGAATCTGGTACATAGTACAACAAATGAAATCCCGATCAAAAATTGATGTTTAATAGACAGCTATAGAACTAGGCTAGATTTGCTACGTTCTTAAGGTGAATGAAACTGTAGGTCAAAATCAGAGAAAACAAGGTTAATATGCAAAGGGATGTAAACTCGGGAATAGTTCCAAACAACCGGGTACTAGTAGAGATTATCGAGGAAAGATTAAATGGATTGAAGGGGTTGTTGTATCTCAATTGAGCCAGTAGCCTATTTAGTCAGATTCAGGGGCTTGTTGTAACATGGAAAACGCATATTGGATCAATTAATTAGTTTACAGTCTTCGCCTGAAACTATAGTAGAGGGAGATTGAACCTAGTGTTTAGAGAGCCATATCCTCAAACTAGATCCTACATAATAGGGAAGGTTTCGACATTCTAAGGCATCCAGGGGTGAGAATTCATTCTCAATTCGTCCAGGGTAGAAGCACTGAAAAGGCAGTAGTCCAGAAATCACACCCCACCTCAGAGGATTGAAATCTCACCAGATGTAAGGAAACTAGTAATCCAACTAGGCGTAGGGAAAATTGTTGTTAATTAAATTTGTTAAATAGTTTTAAAAAATCATATATATATTATTTCAATAAGACTATTAAAAAACTATGAGCAATATTATAATTCTGTTATTTTTGGTATAAAAAGTGTTTTTAAAATGTAAATTTTTTCTCATGAGTATTGGAATCATAGTCATGGCATTGTATTTTTTCTTAAGTTTATTTAGGTATTTTGAAATATCGTATTCAAGCAATTGTAATGGGAGGAATGTAATGTTATAAATATTTTTTCACCCCCCATTTGTAGGTAGGCTACCATGTGTGTGACGTAATAAATTATCTGCTTCCTATCATGCCCCATCCTAAATGTTATTGAGAATATTTATCGATAGTGTTCCCGACCAAACCTCTCACTATGCAGTAAATTAATTCAAGTAAAGTCGTGTTTTGATTTCAAGCCGTCCTTACCATGATACGAATGTACACCAGTTGGGTTGGTGTGCGATGGGTCATTAGTTGCCGTATGCGGGAAAATACAATTTATAAACATATTTTAAAGCCCTCTAAGTGGAAATGAATGAAAGAAATACACCAGCAGATGAATAAAATTATAAATTCAAGATTAAAGAAAAAACCTCAACAATAGGACATTAAAGAGGGAGAATATCAAATGAATTTAGAAGATTCACTATGGTTTATAAAATGAAGTAAAACAAATAAAAAGGTCTCCATTAAAATCATTGTACACTAAACGGCAGGTGGACCTCGCTTTGACGGCCACATGGTCTAACTTGCTACTCTTGTCTTTGACTAGTACCGAATATGGGAGATAGGGGGTTCTGATCCTGGTCAGGTACACTTGTGGGGTGGTTTTCCACGCTCCCCTTTGCACAATGCGGTGCTGTTACTCTGAACTTAAGCCTTTTCAATCCCTCACCACCATTGTGGAATTAGCAACGGAAGTATAACCTGAACAAGTTGTAAGACGCAGATGCTAAAAAAAAAAGCTGGTGTGTACTTTACGAGTATCCCCTAAGTATAAGCTATTTATTTTCTCACTTTGCTATGTTCTTTACGTAATACATACCAACATATAAACTTCATGAATAGAAAATGGTTACAAACATGGGATTACTTTAGTTGTAACAGCAATGTTTCTGTTTTATTTGTTGTAGCTAAGGATATCAAGGATTTATTTGGAGCAAAAGAGAAGAAACAATAAAGAAGGGATCTTCCATACTCGAATTGGTAGACATGGAATCAATCGAGGACAAATATGCTTCAGATTGTGTTATCGCTATTATTGAAAGGAAAGGAAATCAAAAAAAACTCATTCTAACACATGGAAGGTTAGTTGTTGTTGTTGTTGTTGTTATTATTATTTATTACTATTATTTCTTTCATAATATTCACTGTTGACCTTGGTGGTCTTGGGGTTAAAGTGCTTGCCTCAAAGACCTGATGAAGGTGGTTTCAAACTCGCAAGTGTGTTCGCCAGATTTTTCTTGAGCGATACAATTTCTATAGCAAACTTCCTTCAGGAGGGGAAGTAGAGCTATCGGTCCATGTTGATTGTGCCATGTTAAGAACCCTGATGAAATGTGAACATACCTTTCCCAGCAAAAATGGTAAGGTCCTTTTATTCTCGCTTCAATAAAATTCCTCATGTGCTGATATATTAGTTTCTGTTCCGAAAGTACACATTAAATACCTCCAATAAATTAAATTAATTTTTATCATCAGCAGCAGCAGTGGTTGGTTGGTTGGTTTAATGGCATTGACTAAGAGCTCTGTAGATTACTCATTTAAAAATACTGGATTGGAGCTTGTGGGTCTGCTATGTATATTAATAATTCTTAGGATTTTGGTCATTAGAAATGTAGCTAGTGTTTTGTTAGGTTGGTCGTTCTGTACCTGATAGACTTAAATAAGTTATGGATGATTGGTATGTATGGTTGAAATGTTAACTATAATGACCTTCTAGAATTAATCTCCTTTGGTGTTACCTTCTCTATTGGTAGGTATGTGTGAAGCTTCTAAATGTTGGAAGTCAAAGTGAAGGCTTTGTATTCTTCAGAATTTCAAAGGAAGTATAAATTAGATACACTCTAAAGATTTGGATATATCTCCATTAAATAATACTTAGTTTCAATACCATGGTGATTTAGAACCACACTAAACATTATTTTAACACAGCTACTAGTAATAACATACACATCAGCCATAACATAAGCATGGATATAGAACGTGGTAAGAACTAAAATATCTTATAGTCAGTTTTGCCATCATTATTTTGTAAAAATAAAAATACCCGTTAAGTTGTTAACCACCATGGTATATCATATATAAACCTCTGTATTTGGGCCTATTGTCTTTGCTTACTGCAATGTTTAGCCCTGTCTTAAACACCTAATAAATTTAATTGTGGGTTATGGCCAGCATAAATATAATTTGGTGTGCTTTGTGTTCTCTACATCTTTGTTTTAACCTAAAATGTTGATTTGAAAATTTAAATTAACATTAAGTTGACAAACAACAAAAATACTATCTTTGAATTTTGATTTTAACTTTTTTCACATGTCTTAGGCTTCACTTTGACTTTGTTTGTATTTAAAAAGTGACCTTTGCACACCCCAGTTTTGGTGCTAATCAAGTGTAGAGGAAAACTACTGTTGTTGCCACTGTAACAAACTCTTTTAAAAGAGATAGTAAGAAAATTAATGAAGGGGGTGAGAGAAACACCGGGACAGAGGTCTAATTTTGTAAGGATTGGTAATGGTATTTCTGATTGGGAAGAAGCCATAGATGAGTGGATAGAGTAAAGTTTGGAAAGCAATAGAGGAGGCTGAAGTGGAAAGAGGAGCTGGAATGGGATGAAGAGCATATATGAGGAATAACATATTGGTGCATTAAATGAAGAGGTGGATCGGTGTGGTTTTTATGCAAAAAATGGAGTTATAACAGGGTTAGAGCTCTCTCATTACTATTATAATTTTGTACATGTATTGGAATTGGTAATAATAAGTGGCAATGAAACTTGAGGAGAAAACAGCTTCAATAAATGGTATGAGGAAGTGTTAAAGAGTGTGGAATGAAATTTAGCATGGCAAAGTGTGAAGTGATGGATAAGTGACAAGAAGAGGGTAATAAGACCAATAAAGCTATAGGGTTGGATGGAGTAGAGCTGATAAAAGTACAGAATGTAAATTACTTAGGTGAGGCTATGGGATCGAAGGTTCGTAGTAGCATATAGCTGTCTCGAGGTAGGAACATGATTAGGAATTATGTTATTAGAAGAAGAGTGGGTTGTACTAGGGAGTCCATGGATAGTAGAGGAAGCAGGACTGAGATGGTATGGCTTGTGATGAGACTGGTAAAGAGAGGATGCCAAAGAAAATGTTGAAATGAAGTATGAAGGAAAAAAGCAATTCTGCAAGGTGAGGCCAAGGAAGAAATGGGAAGGTAGCAATTATATATGTGATTAAAGGAGGAAGAGGTGGTGGAAAGATAGAGTAAGTTGGAGCAATTTATACTAAACTAACAGGCTAGAAACAGTTTGTGGTGATGAGGGTTCTTGGTTATACTTGATTTTGGCAGTAAAAACAGTCAGTATCTGATAGTTACTTAATACCTTTGGCCACTAGCGTATTTTTTTACTAGACTAAGCCAAAAACTGGGCAAAATTTTCACATATTTACCTTTATACATTGTAAATTTTCTATAAAATTTTTTTTTAGTTTATATACATGAAAAAAAAAAATATCAACTTATACTATACAAATTGTAGATTTATGAAAAAAATTTACATAAATTATTGACTACTGTTATTTTGTTTAACAAAAAAATTCAAAAATTTTTAACAATCTTAAAAATTTAAATTAAAATTTCTATTCAGAAGCGAAAAATTAATATTTATTGCTTGGTATTCCTTATTTATCTGTCATGCTGCTAGAAGGAGAATTTATTCTTTAAAATTTTATACTAGTTTGGGTTTGTAAATAACTTATTATGATTCTGAACTACATAACTTTTTGAATGGAGGAAGAAGTTGCTAGGTGACAGACTCTCCATGTAGTCTTCATCATGCATATCATTCTCATCTCTGTCAGACATGTTCTGAAAAGCTGGATTCCTAAGATCTGGAACATTATCATAGACACTAGTGATGCAGAATAACTTTCATACACAAAGTCACTGTCACTGTCAATAAAGGTAATTCTAATTAGTCTATGAACTTGGGGACCGGCCATTGCCTCGCTAGATATGTCAAACTAAAACAACACCTTATAAATAATAAACTTTTGAATATAAAACAACGAAAATTTAATAATAATATATACAAAGAAAACAAGTAAGAAAAATAATAGATGCAAATATATTTTTTAAATAGGAATAAAACCCATGGTACTAGAAATTTTTTCACAACCACGATGTAAAACAATGAGCAAACTATTTCAACTGTTCATAATAAATTGTTTTTCTAAGACCAATGGTGCTTCTGTTGGAAAAAGTATGACAATAAACCTAAATATTTAGGTAATTACCGCGTGTAAAGCCACGTAGGTTTTGTTAACAATGAAACTTTCACGGCAGATTTAGCTGGCGCGATTAATATCGACCACGAGAGCTTGTTATAGCAGTACCATGGTGCGCCGAAAATTTTGGCGGCGCTGAGTGTTTAAGGGTTTTAAAGTTGCTTAAAAACTATTTTTATATATCCAACATCAATTCATTTTATCTGCAGCGTCACTGTACCAATAACCGATATGAATAATATTAATAATATTGGTTAAAATTACTATCAATTGTCGGCTTTTTATAAACTGGTGTTGGAACCTAGAGTAGGGGTATAGTTTGGTGTGCTAGAATACACCATAGTCTGGTAGAATGTTTCTTCATTGTTGGTTGACTTATAATTGTGTTCACTTAGCTCTCCAATTGGTTTCTTTATTATATTACCATATTGTGAGCACTACTGAAATGTATTCATCATTTTTAAAATGTGTTTAGAACAGTGGAATGATATTTTAGAATCAATTTATTTTAAAGGGTATAATTGACCTCTAAAATTCCTCTGGTTCTAGAATCTTTATTTATAAGATAACAAATTTAGCTCCCATATTTATAACAAAAACTACAGTGACCTGTCTTTTTCAATTAATATTGTTTGTTAAAAATAAAAATGTTTAAGGTGTAAAAACGTTGGTAGCAATGATGGGATTTAACGCATTCTTTTATCAAAAACTCGAGTGCTGGAATGAATACAATTGTTTATTCATCCATCAAAGATACATTGACCGAAGATTTTATTTGAATTCACACAACTTTTGATTGGGTGAGTTTCCTTTTAGCTGCAGCATTTATTTAAAATCCCATTCAGTGTTGCTCCCACTATGTCGTTTAACACTAACTTGTGTTAGTTTGTGTGCCATGGCCCCCCCCCCCCCCCCCCCCCCCAAATGATCAGGAAAAGGGAAAAACAATTGATATTCATCAGCTTGTGGTACTGATTAGTTTAAATTTTAATGTTAAATAAGAAATAATCCATGCATTCATCTTAAATATTTAAATGGTACTCTGGGGCGAAGTTCTGTGTGGTTTTGAGTAAAAGCCAATGCTTGGTTGAAGAGCAGAATTATATTGGAAGTGGTTCTTTTCACTTAAATCTTGTTGGTTATGTTTTAATACAGGACCTTGCAGTTGTTATATAAAAGCAAGCCACTTGGTACGTTGATGGTTGAAATCTCCCTGAACGGTGCCACTTAATAAAGTGACAATTCACTTTTTATCTTTTCTTTGAAAACTGCTGTTTGTTCGACACAAGTATCGAATACAAAGGTTTAATAGATAATTTCAATACCTACAAAAATGGTCCTTTTGCATATTATGTATAGGGGTAGCCTATGATTGCAGTTTATATTTAAGTTTATTGTTGATGCACAGAAAATCCTCGGAGTAAAGTACATTGTGTAAGTTAATATTGTTTAACACCCATTAGTGTGTGCTATTACAACATGTTATCAAACAGTATCAATTACAGTTCTCTTCCGAGGTGTTGAGGTAAAATTATATATGGCAAATATGGATATTTTTATAATAGTATTCAACTTGGCACAGTTTGATAGCTCTTTAATTTACGGAAGGTAAATAATATTTTTTCACTTTTTCATAAAGTGCTGTGTACAATAAAGAGAAGTAAATTCCACAAACTCATAATTACCAAAACAAAATATGGTTTCTTTATTTTGGGATGCCTTGACGTTTTATATTTTACAGCCTATTAAAAAAACTTAATAATGTCATAATTTTAAATTGTTCATCGGTTGATCGTCGTCACGGACCAAATTAAAAATCATTTGCACTAAAATTTTAAAAAAGCTTAGGAACAGTTAAGACTTTTAGGCTTAAAAGAAATGTCTTTCACTCACCAAGTGTAGTGAGAAAATACATCGCTCACAAAATATTTCTGCATTTTGCCAAGCTTCTATCCCTCATATCAAAACCTCTTTCCATTGATTCTCTCAAACTTGGTTAATATCTTTTTCTTTACCACTTGTTTCCAATGCCTCCAGTTGGGGGCAGGCTCTTTTGTAGTTAGTTCCTTGAGTCAATCTGAGATCGAGTGTACACTGGACAGTGTCACAATAGTTCCTTTACCTTTTCGCCCAAATCAGATATTTGAACACGGGTCTTTCCCGAAAGGGTAGTAAGAACGTCGGTGCTACGTATTATTCAACCAATTCCCATGAAGCCATCACAGAGCGAGTCCATCTTGTTGATGAACACAATTTGTCGAGACATTGGGGTAGGTGGTATTCAGCTTCTATTGCACTGGAGTTTCTGGACAACTAGTTTCGATTAGTTTGCATCTCCCTAAGTATCATAGCAAGCTCTTTTTTACTCGATTGCTTGTTTTCAGGGTTTTTCAAATTTTGAGAGAACATCAGACAAGGTGGATATGGCATATTAAGTCTACAGCATATGAATTTCTAATTCATGGATCTGTATAGTACTTCAATAGAATCTCTTGTAAATTTAATTTCCTTCATCTATTAGAATCTGATGGGACATCTCCATAACGCCTCGCTGTAATACTTTGCAAAATAGTAGTTCAATAACAAGATTCCCGTACAGCTGCCGGGTGCACAACACTTTGTATAAGCATTTGCTTAGCAGAGCAGGCTTTGGGAGATGGCGGCAAGAGAAAATTTCGTGGCACACATGTTGTCTCATTTTCTCAATTGCATTTACACTTTTCTACTAAAAGATTACCATGATATTAATCACTTTGTTGAATGGATATGTTAACCTGTTACAGCAATAGGCCTCTTCCACACAGAAAAATATGTTTTCTTTAAAAGAAGCTCGAATTACAATAGGAAAAATTTACAAGTCCTTAGTGAATACACATTCCACTAGATGCACTTCATTGAAGGGAAATTAGTAAAATACAACAAAATAATATAGTCCATACTTGGGTTATAATACTACGTCCTTGTGTCGCCATTTTTATTCACCGCTGTAGGTGAGGAAGATCATTTCACACAGGAAACATAAACAAAAAACAGGGATACGAACTGCACCTCATCAATCAACTATGTCTCAAAACGCAACAGTTGTATAGCACAATGCTTCACTAATTTCACTGTGGCATGCACCTGTAACTATCCTTCCCTTACATCCCTCAGCCACACTCAAATACAGTAGAGCCAATGAACCACCAACAAATGGCGGCAGAATTGTAAAGGTTTAAGCCATTGGCGGAAAAAATAATGGTAAAACAGTGTGATTAATTTTCCATGTCACTGCTTTTAGCTAAAATAACATAAATGTATTATATTACCCAATACTAGGATAGTATTCTGTTATAAAAAGAAAATTGGGCTGGGAGTAGGAAAACGAAACGTAGAGTGTAGGGAAAAGCAGTTTACGCAAATGTTCCCACACACTGGTTAAAACTGTGCCGTTCTAGTAAAAAAAAAAAGTGTAGGTGTAAATTCCTTGTTTAAAGAATATTACACTTACTATGCATCAACAATAAACGCAAAAACATTATCAAAGACAATTTTTGACGTATATTAAATTCTCTTTAACTTTTGTATTTATATTTTGAAAATGTTACTCATATTATAATTTATATTCAAATTTTTGAGGAAGCATGTAGTTCAATTTCATTATTTTTCTATATGTGTGTCTTAATAGAAAAAGGAATAGTTCTAAAAATTCAAAACAATGTGCAACTCTGGACCCCGACTACTTTTTCCCATTTTTTAATGGGGGATGATGACTTGTTTTATTTATTTTTGATCATTTATTAAAACAGTCTGTTATCTCTAAACATAAACAGTTTTTTTTCGGTTTTTTAAAAAAATTTAAAAATTTTTATTTTATTTAGGTATTGTTAATTTTTGTTTTAGTGTTTGGTTGAAAATTAACTTTTTAAAAATTTTTTTTAAGCCCCATTTTTTTAAAATTCCCTGACTTTTTCCCCTGTTTTTCCCTGTCTGTCGCCCCCCTCCCCAAATGCAGTCTTGCTTAATAAAATGGGAATGAACAAATTGCAAGAATCAAAAATATGTTCATTTTTTTAAATTAAAATTTAAAACCCAAAAATTTGAAAATATTGAGAGAATCAAATACATTTCTTGTTTTCTACTGAAGTTTAGAAAATAATAATAAACATACTTGGGCCATTATTGAGTTTTTCTATTTTAAATTGTATGTTTAATTGTAAGCATGTTTTTTACTTTTTCTTTTTTTTAAAACTAAATTGATTTTTATTTTAGCTTTTTTAAAAAAATAAATTATAATACCTCAAGATGATTAAAGTTGCCCCCAAAAAGGTAACTAGGCCAATCTGTTTGTTTTTTCAAATGTTGTTTGATTTTGATTTCAAAAACAATAATATAAACCCTAGATTTTTAATTT
>JBCFYV010009830.1:0-16931 GCA_039000515.1 Timema cristinae | reverse complement strand
AACATTTACTCGTAGTGATTAAAGAGTTCATTAAAATATATGTAAATTTCATTGAAGCATTTTTGAAAAAATATTAAGCTCAGGAAATAGAACAAAATAAAACATCTTCAAAAAATTTATTAATTGACATTTTAAATGCAAATTCTGGTCAATTTTGTTTCTTTAAATGGGAATTATATATAAACACATTCCAATAAGAAAATATCCCCAACCTACAACCTACGACCTCAACCAAATAATAATGGTAAAACATATAAAACCGTCTAATATAACGGATGTATTGTGACAAAGATACTTTTTTTTTAACTTTCATTTATTGTTGGTTTTAGACCAATTTTAACCGTAATCATGTAGACTCCCAATAAACTTTGTTTATTTCTTTGTAACTATATAAAAAAAGGAAACCGTTCATTGTTTTGATGCTATATAAAAAATATTATTTTTAATTATATTTTTTTAATCTCTCGTGTAAGAGAAAATGTATGTCAATGTTAAATGTAGAATTTTAGCGATAAGCTTTTCAGCATACCTATTTAATTTAAGGAAACATTGAAACAAACAATCCTATACAATATGTATTTGTTTTTCTCTTTTATTCATTTCTATCTCTCCTGCATTGTTAATACCCAATAAATTATTCATGTATTGTTGAAGTATATTTTTTTATGTCATGCATGTTCCCAAAAGGTATTGTTGAACGGCAGTGAACAGATGTGAAGGAAATATGTGAAGTGTCACTGAAACGAAGTATGTCATTGTTAGGTTACACTTATTTTTGGTTTTATTCTAGCCTTAGTCCCAGGAGTTGCGAGAGAAGAGGATTGTGTTCAGACCTTTTATTATTATATGTAAGACTGTTGAAAATGTTTTATTATGGTTTACATAAGTAAAAAAAGAGACTTGTTTTGTGTATTGGTATTGTTATAAAAAAATACACGTTAAAACATTTTCAAGAATTGATGTCAAATAAAAAAAGTTTCAAGCAAAATTTGTTTGATTTTTGTGTATAATAAAATACCCTTAACATAGATTTTACTTTAAAAGTATAAAGTTGACCCTGAAATAACATTGAAAAATCAAAAATAAATAGAGTTGTTCTCTTGACCCTGAAAAACAAAACATTTTTATTAGAAACATTTTTTTTTCTTTCTAAAATGCTTTATTTTTGAGGTATTCCGGTGTCTCGTATAACACCTCAGGTATTTGTTTTAAAACTTATTAATAGGGAATCGAACCAAAATACTTATTGGTTCTGGTTCCTGTTCCGGTTCTTCTCCATTCAAAATTTTAAAAGTTCTTGCTATAGAAAAATAAAAGTTTCTTTTCTCTTCGGATCTTAATTGGGTTTCGGTTATGGTTCCAGTTCTTAAAAAACTAAAATTACAATTCTTAGTAATATTAAAATATTTTGTCAATAGAACATAACATTAAAACAAGTTATTTCGAAAAAAAAATAACAATAATTCAGGAGATTGATAAAAGCACCATTTATTTATAATTCAGGGAGCCATTTGAAAAGATCATTTTATTCTGTTTTTGTTTACCAGTATTTTAAAAAATAATAAAAAGATCATCTCTGTCGTCTAGTGATCAAAGTTAATTTTGTTTTCACTTTCATACATGAGCCGTATATGGTGAAAAGCGGGGGAAGGGCAGAAAATAAATAGTGAGGTTCTCAAAATGAACAAAGTAGGCAACAAATGTGGTTAAAATGGATCTAAATGACTTCTTTTTATAGTTTTTTTAGCCAGAACTACAAGAAATATTATTATTATTATTATTATTATTATTATTATTATTATTATATTATTATTATTATTATTATTATTATTAGCACCGCGTCTTACTACCCGTTCGGGTTATACACACTTACGCTAATGTGTAATGGTAGGGTGATTGTGAGATGAAATGGAGGACTTATAGTTTAACGTGGGATCCGAACCACGGTGGAGACCTGGCATTCCTCATATTCACAAGTTGTGATTAATACACGCCTTGTCAGAGGTGAAGGAAGGGTTTGGTAATCAGATAAATCTGTGCCGGGATCGAGGATTGAACCCCGGACCCCAGCACAGAAGTCCGACACCTTACCCCTAGACCACCAGGTCACCCTTAAGTAAGATAAAAAACCAAACCCACGGCTATCATGAAAGGTTACAATATGTGCCTCAATTTTTGTCAGGATAAAATTAGTACCCCGTCTGCCCCCCTCGGTGGCGTAACTAGCTAACGCGCTAGTTTCGTGTTTATCTCGACTGCCAAGTACGGGGAGATCAAGGTTCCAATCTCGGTTGGGGGAAATGGGGGTTTCCTAAATTATTTTCCACTCTCCCTCCACACAAATGCGGGTTCACTTCCTCTAAATGCAACCTTCCCAATTCCAAACCCATTAGCGTATAACCCGAATGGGTAGTAAGACGTGATGCTAAAAAAAAAAAGTTCAAGTTACTTCGAAAGCTATCAGGTAACTACAGACATATAGGTTCCTCAAATCAGTTAATTTCTCTTTAAACAGATAAAAATCCCAACATTTTATAACCAAATGAGATATTTTCATTTACTTTTAGAATCACTAAAATAAAATCATCTTATGTTATTTTAGTGATTCTAAAAATAAGTTATCACGGTTAGACTCAATACAACAACCAGTGAAAAGTGTCCCTGGATACGAGACAAGCCAGGCAGGATGACTCAGTGGTAGAACACGTAAAACAAAAAACCCAGGATTGGATTTCTGTGTATATTTTATCATATTCTTTTTATTTTAATTAACTATTTTTTAAATATTTGTAGTATATAACAAGAAATAAAAATATTTACATAAGTAGTCAACTTCATTTCATTTTGAAAAGTTTGTGGATGCAATGTGGCAACAGTGCTAGTGGCATTAGTGTTGGTAGCCTTTTGTATGTGAAGGACAGGACATACTTTCGAGATATAGGTAATAAATAGATTGCACAGAGAAGAGACTCGTTTTCTGGCGGCTTACAATCCACCGACAAAAATCCTACTGAAACAAGACTTAGACAATATTACAACATCTGACAACTATTTTATTGGTGGTGATTTAAATACTAAAAACACGTTGTGGAATAGTAGGATTACAAACAGGAACGGGAGGATACTGGAGGACCATTCGACCGAAGCAGAATACAACATCATATCACCAGACACTCCCACCCATTATCCCGGAAACCATTTACATAGACCGGACATATTAGACATAGTTCTAACAAATCTGAAAATAATGCCAGACACCCTTACAGTACTCCAAGAGCTTGACTCTGATCATAATCCTCTGTTATGTGAGTGGGAAGTAAACTTACAGCACCAAACTAACTGGCGATATCCAACGATAAGCACAACTGACTGGATCAAATACAAAACAGACCTACAAGAGGCCCTACCAAGGAACCTAGACATACACACTCAACACGATATCGACGCAGCCGTAGACCTCTTCACAACAACGCTCCAAGAAACCTACAAACTTAATACTACGATTTCACGAAAACACTATGACTTCAGAGTCGACCATCCGGAACTAAGTTATCTACTAGCCCAAAAAAGGGAGGCACGTAGGGATTTGCAGCGACTAAGATCACCAAATGAACGCATCAGATATAACCGTCTAAAGGCAATAGTGAAAAGAACCGTAAACCAGATCAGGAGAACAAATTTTAACACATTCGTCACTGACTCAGCCACTAACATGCAGGGAACCTGGACTATAACAAAAGTACTAAAGGGGACCTCGAAAAAAACAAACACGCCAGCCATCCATGGACAACAGGGTATGGCCTACTCCAGCCTGGACAAAGCAAATGCAATTGCTCTAACACTTGAGGACCAATTCAAACCAAATCCCGCACACGATCAAAACTTCAACAGAGACGTCACCAGAGCCGTACGCGACTATATTCAAGGACCCTTAACAGATTTACCCACCCCCATCACAGAACAGGAGCTCCAAACCACTATAAAACAGCTGAAACTTAAAAAAGCACCTGGACTAGACGGGATTAAAAACGAGTCGATAAAGAACATACCTAAAGAAGCAATAGCCCACCTAACACATATATTTAATGCAGCCCTCAAAATCGCCTATTCTCCAAACACCTGGAAAGAGGCCAAGGTTATATCTATACCAAAGCCAGGCAAGAACGGCATCTTTCCACAGAATAGGCGACCTATAAGCCTACTAAGCACGATGGGCAAACTGTTCGAAGCACTTATACTAACGAGACTAAAACTACATTCAGAAGCACACAATATAATCCTGGACCTCCAATTTGGCATCAAAAGTCACCATTCAACTATCCACCCACCATTAAACTTCATAGAGGACGCCACAGACAGTTTTAATAACAGACAGTAACTAATAGCCATATTTCTGGATATCGAAAAAGCGTTTGACAAGGTGTGGCATCTCGGCCTCATCCAAAAGATGGTGACCTTCAACTTTCCAAGGGGCGATGGGCAACTAATCTACAGCTACATGTGCAATAGAAAATTCCGAGTCTTTGTTGAGGGCGCCCTATCGGGGGAAATCCAAGCAGAGGCGGGAGTACCACAAGGGTCGGTGCTGGCTCCCTTCCTATACAACATATACGTGGCTGACATTCCGACCAAGACAAAAATTACAATACGACTATTCGCCGACGATACCTTGATTTATACAAGAGAAAATAACATCTACTATGCGTCGTTAGCCGTACAAAGATACTTAAAGACGTTTGAATCATGGCTGACAAAATGGAGGATAAAAGTGAACGCGACAAAATCCACTGCACTGGTTGTAGCCAGGAAAAGACAGGTACCACCAGCCAACTTTACTATATACGAAGAGGATATACCATTCAAGGCTGACGCCAAATACCTAGGAATCTACATAGACAAGCGACTAACATGGACTAAACATATCACCGAGACCAGCAAAAAAGCAATGGCTGTATTTATCCAACTCTATCCACTGCTGAAAGGAACACAACTAAGCCAACGAACAAAAATCACGATCTACAAAACTGTAATCCAGCCGATTTTACTCTACGCCTGTGTAGGATGGGGATATGCAGCTAATACGCATCTCAAAAAGCTACAGACAATTCAAAACCGAGTACTAAGGACGATAACCGGCGTAGATATACGAACAAGGATTGACCAACTACACGTAATGACCCGAAACAAGACGCTTGCTGAGCTCTTCCAGGAAATAAGAAACAGGTTCTACGAAAAAGCAAGAAATCACGATAATCCCATTATCAGAGCACTAGGGGACTACGATCCACATGAACAGAGGTCATACAAACGTCCAAGGCTGGAGTAGATCACTCACAACTTCACAATCAATTCCATCCTTCATCAAGTGCAATATAAACTAATCAAACATGTATTTTTTTCAGGTAATCATTCACAACCTTACAAATCAATTCCATCCTTCATTAGATATAAATTTCATCAATTCACTGTTTTCACCCTCATTCCATGAGGATAAGGGCTAGCGAATGCTGCCTGTAACTCACAAAGCAATACAGCCCTTTCACAGGTGACCTAGCTTGGCGCTTCTGTCAAGGTGAATATCTTGTGTCGGGCTACAGACAACTCAAATCATGTATTTTTGTACAAACAATTCAAAGGTACCAATTCATGCAATATTTAAGTTCATGCAACGAGGATAAGGGTCTGTGAAAACAACCTGTAACTCGCATATCAAATCAGCCAAAACTTCCCACTGCTTGCCAATGACTCAATTGGCAAGTGGGGAGGTTGGGGCAACAGGGGAGACTCGTTTTCTGACCATTCACCAGGCTTGGATTTATCGTTTGTGAGGGGAAAAGGCCTTTAAGTCCTACCTTAACATAATTCGTATTCTGACTGTCTAATCAAAGGTATGGGGATAAGAAAGGTTGTTTAATGAAAGTGCACACGCATTAATGCAGAAAGGGGATGGAAAATCCATAGTGAAAATTGAATGTGGAAAACCACCCTTAGTGAATCCAGCCAATAGTCTAAATGTAATGTGAGACCGAAGTCTTAATCCATGTGACCATCAATGCGTAACCACATAGTTCTCTATCCACGCATGTTGACAATACCGTCACTTAACAGCGGTGGCCTATCGGTCTGTGTTACTTATTATTATTATTATTATTATTATTATTATTATTATTATTATTATTATTATTATTATTATTATTATTAGCACCGCGTCTTACTACCCGTTCGGGTTATACGCACTTACGCTAATGTGTAATGGTAGGGTTATTGTGAGATGAAATGAAGGACCTAAAGTTTAACGTGGAATCCGAACCACGGTGGAGGCCTGGCATTCCTCACATTCACACAGTGTTACTTAAAAGTCAAAATATTCTTATTTATTAGCAAAGATTTGATTTATTAAAAACCCTCTTCGGTGGCCGTATGAGCTATGACTTATCTCTCGCTCAATAGACTAGACTGCCATTGATGGGGAGATTGGGGTTATACTCCCGGTCAGATGTATTTTGGGTAGTTTTTCCTAAAAAGGTTTTTACACTTCCCTTTCATACAAATGCAAGTACACTTCATCTAAATTCAAACTTCCTTTTCTCTAAAACATTGGTGTAAATAGAACATAGGCGTATATCCTGGACAGGTAGTAAGACAGGATATTAAAACAATTTATGAATATATTAACTTATGCTATTGCATTCATTTATTAAATATTTAGGTTAATATTATATTATTTCTCCTTTTTAAAGACTCGCTGAGATATGAAATTGTGTATTGTTTTAATGTTTACATTTTTATTGCACTAGCGTAAGATGGGGAACAAACCATCTATAGATTTATTTATTTTAGTTTTCGATGAGGTTTCAATGTCTGTGTATGTTGTAAAATCAGGTGAGGTAAGAAGCATTCGGAGCTCACTAGAAGTTTAGTGACAAACGATTATAGCTCAGCTATAAGTGCCTATAAAAACAATAGCAATAAAACACTACAAAGCATACCAATTTTTTTTTAGATTTGTTCTTAGAAGAGAAGTTAAACTGCGTTCTAAATAGATTGTATTCCTATTACAGGAATGAGCGTCATGTAATCGTAAAAAGTGTTCTCCCCACCACCTCCTTCTAAGCTTTCGTAAAAGCTCTCGAAACGATTAGAAGGAGGGACCATTTCAGATGTAATGGTCAGAGTAAGTTTTTATTTGAAAATTGATGAGCAACATTTCGTTTTGTAATTGTATGGTTGGATATACAGATCAGGGATCCCCAAATTGCTGCTCATGGTCCATTATCCGCTCTTTTATATTTTATCATAAAATAAAATGGGATATGTATTTGTACATGCGTGTGTAGGTGGTTGAACTCCAAAACTAAGAAATGCTGAAACTTTGAAAACGGTTTTAGAGGAACCTGAGGGTGTGCACTTAAGGCGGATCTTTTTTTATAATTGTTGACAAATATTGAGGTGGAATAGAAGGGGATGCGAGATAAAGCTATTGTTTTTGTAGTTTTTATGGCAAAATATTTGTTTGGACAAAATAAATAAAATATTGCTCCAGTACAAACAAAGAATTTTATTTTCTTCTCGTGGTGACCTCAACATTTTTAGAATATTTTTCAAGGGTTTCCTGGAATTTAATGACAACTTTTTCTCTTCATTTACAAAGTTTGTTAGATAATTCCACCCTGCTCATGCCAGATGTTAAACAACTGTTGATATCACCATGTGAATAAAATTAAATTCTATGTCTGTACTGAAGCAATATTTGATTTATTTTTGACAAAAAAGAAATTAAATCAAAACTGTAAAAATACTGGCCTTTTTTCGCGTACCCTTCCATTCCACCTTAAGACACTGATCTCTCAAACCACGTGAACAACAGCTATTTATATACTTTTGAATAAAGTAGGACATATTGATTTGTTTTCTATCGTGATTGTTCACAAAGGAAAATAAACTTAGTGGCGCCCCTCACAGACTTTCTCGCATCTTGTCTTATATATAAAATTCTAGTGTCACAATGTTCGTTCCCGTACTCCTCCGAAACGGCTTGACCGATTCTCATGAAATTTTGTGAGCATATTGAGTAGGTCTGAGAATCGGCCAACATCTATTTTTCATACCCCTTAGTGATAAGGGTTGTCCACCCTTAACATTTTTCTTTAATTTTTAGACATTTTTTTAATTTCTTTATCTTTTTATTATGTCGCATTAAAAAATACATACAACCCTAAATTTTTACCCTTTTATCACCAACCCCTATTTTTTAATAGCCATTTTAGTAATTTAATCATTTTTCATCCCCGGTCGATAACTGATCAATCGTCATTTAATTAGTTATCCCCGCCAGTTGTCTACAGGTGTCACTTCTGACCCAGTAAACAGCACGGAGTAGGGATGAGAACGAAGCCGGTCTCCTGTTTCTCTCACACAATAAGACTTCTCTCACTCCCTACACAGTTGTCGGCCATCATTATTGTTTATGCATCAAGTGTAGTAGTAACGTTGACAATTATTATTTTGTTATCTCAGTGTAACTCTCATATTAACTATTAATCATTCCTATTTTATTAATAATAATAAAATTATCAATTTTGAGTGTATTTTGCACGATTAGTTAATCAAGTGATTTTCATAACCTCAAAAGTACTCAACACGTGGCACGAGCTTCCACCAACAACGGCTTTTGTGTTGTAAGTATACTTTTTTTTATTTATATCGAAAATGTTGTTGGAAACGGTCAAAAAAGATTCGGTGGAATTTAATTTTTATTAAAATTGGTCAAACTTTTTTTTTATTCATTTTTTTTTTTTACCATATCTAACCATATATTTTCGATATGATTATGAAAAATAAAATTTTTCACTTTTGTAAAACAGTCTAATGTTTACATGAATATGTAAATGTATGTGTGTACAACCAAATATTTAATACATTATAACTAGGGCCAAGATTTTTGCCGTGATTTCATTTTAACATTTTACAATTAATGCTCTTAAGTTTTTGACATTACGGCAAATATATTGATCTTATAAAAAATGTAATTTTAATTTAATTTTATTTAAAAAAATGTAATTTAACAATTAAGATTTTCATAGTTTCCAAAAATTTGAATCAATCATTATGAATCTTTATTTTGAAATATCGATGGAAATATTGGTTGTATGAGAAAATTATAGGAGACAATTTTTTCGTAAAATTTAATTTTTTACAACTTTTGTTTGAAAAATTTTTTCATAAAACTTATATTTTTGCTATAATTTCATAAATTCAAACAAATCATTTCAAAACTGCGGCAAAAATCCTGGCCCTAATTATACCTTTAACATTTTTCATCATTAAGTAATTTCATTAATTCTATTTATGTGTGTTTTGTACAGTGAGCAATGCCAAGAAAACGCAAAGGGGCTGATTTGAGCCGTAATACAAGTAAATCTCGAAGCTTGGGAAATAGAAGATCCGAAAGAACCGAAGAACAAATCCAGCAACAAAATACTGATGCACGCGTCAGAATGGCGCAATTGCGTCAAGAAGAGTCAGAAGATACACAAGCTGAACGCAATGAAGTAATAAGATTAGAACAACGACAATCACGCCGTTTCACAGTCAATAGACGCAGAACAAATGACCAACAACGACAACAGGTACATCGAGCATTTACATCTGATTCATTCCTGCGTCTAGCATTCCAGCATGAGCCCAATATTGAATATTATGCTCATTCAAAAGTGGTAATTGGTGCTATGGACAAGGAATGTCCACATTGTCATGCTCTGAAATTCAAAAATGAGCCAGCTGGGATGTGTTGCGCGTCAGGAAAAGTGCAACTACCTGAAATTGAAACACCACCTGAACCATTGAACGGTTTACTTATCGGCACGGATCCAGATTCTAACGTGTTCCTGAAGTCAATTCGAACATTCAATTCATGCTTTCAAATGACATCGTTCGGAGCAACAGAAATAGTTCGAAATACTAATGCAAATGGTCAACAATACAATTCTACATTCAAAATCAGAGGCCAAGTTTATCATAAAATGGGCTCACTGCTGCCAATGCCAAACGAACCACATAAATTTTTACAAATCTACTTCATGGGCGGCGAGGATTCCGGAAGCGCACTTGCCAATCGCGTGAATGCACGTTGTGATTATAATAACCTTGATTCATTTTATGCCAGACGCATCGTCAGCGAGCTGGATGCTCTATTGAACGAGCACAACGAATTGTTGAAAATATTCAAATCACACATGCACAAATTACAAAGCGATAATCACGCTATCGTCATTAATCCTGATAAAACACCAGCTGGAGAGCATATTCGTAGATTCAATGCACCCGTTGTTGATGACGTTGCTGGAATCATGGTTGGCGATCGTACAGGTGCACGAGAAATTGTGACTCGTAGAAGAAATAATAATCTTCAGTTCATTGCTGATACACATCGTTCATATGACGCTCTCCAATATCCGCTAATATTCTGGAAGGGACAAAACGGATATTGCATAAACATAAAACAACGAGATCCCGTATCAGGTACTTCATTGATTATGAATTTGATCATTAATCATTTAACAAAACAATTAAATTATTGAACGTAATTAATTTAAATTAATTTTTATGAATATATTATTACAGGAGCTGAAACAAACAAGAACGTTAGCTCAAAGGATTATTATGCGTACCGATTAATGATTAGACGCGGCCTGGACAACGTCATTCTACGATGTCGAGAGCTTTGTCAACAATTCATGGTCGACATGTACGCGAAGATTGAGGGCGAACGACTACGATACTTACGATATAATCAACTAAAGCTGCGTGCGGAAGAATACATTCATTTGCGAGACGCTATCAACAACAACGCCGACGTCGCCGAAATTGGTAACCATGTCATTTTACCATCATCGTACGTAGGCAGTCCACGTCATATGCAAGAATATATACAGGATGCTCTGACTTTCGTGCGCGAATATGGACGACCATGTTTATTTATCACGTTCACATGTAATCCAAAATGGCCAGAGATTGCATCTTTGCTATTGCCTGGCCAAAATGCAATACATCGCCATGACATTACAGCACGTGTGTTCAGACAAAAGTTGAAGTCTTTAATAAGTTTCATTACTAAATTACATGTATTCGGTCCCACACGTTGCTGGCTGTATTCGGTTGAGTGGAAAAAGCGAGGATTACCTCATGCACACATTTTGGTTTGGTTAATCGACAAAATCCGTCCTGAAGAAATCGATAGTATCATTTCTGCGGAAATTCCAGATCCGTCCACTGACCAACTGCTGTTTGATATTGTTACAACAAACATGATCCATGGTCCATGTGGTACTCTTAATAGTTCATCGCCTTGCATGGCAGATGGAAAATGTACTAAAAATTTCCCTAAAGATTTTACTAATGATACGGTCACAAATGTCGACGGATACCCAATATATCGTCGAAGAAATCCCGATAATGGCGGACAATCATTTATTAAAAATATCAGCAACACAGACATTGATATTGACAATCGTTGGGTGGTGCCATATTCGCCTCTGCTGAGCAAGACATACAATGCTCATATTAATTTTGAGTTCTGCAGTTCTGTGAAGAGCATCAAATACATTTGCAAGTATGTCCATAAAGGCAGTGATATGGCTGTGTTTAGAGTGGAAAATACTAATGTGAATGCTCCTCCAGTGAATAAAAACGATGAAATAACGCTCTACCAAATTGGTCGGTACATCAGCTACAATGAAACTGCTTGGCGTATCTTTGGTTTTCCAATTCATGAACGGGATCCAGCAGTTGTTCAGTTAGCCATCCATCTTGAAAACGGTCAGCGTGTATTTTTCACGAACGAGACAGCGATTGATCGTGCAATAAATCCACCTAAAACTACACTCACTGAATTTTTTGAATTGTGTAATCGTGCGGATGATTTTGGTGCCTTTGCACGAACATTACTCTATTCACAAGTACCACGCTATTTCACATGGACTCAAACAAAAACATGGATGCCCCGCAAGCAAGGCTCACCAGTTGCTGCATGTCTCAATTCATTTAAATCAAACGACTTGGGGCGATTATTTACAGTCAATCCAAGACACACTGAGTGCTTTTATCTTCGACTGTTGTTGGTTAATGTTACTGGCCCATTATCATTTCAAGATATACGTAAAGTGAATGGGCAACACTATCCAACGTATAAAGATGCATGCCTTGCACTCGGCTTGCTGGAAGACGACAACCAGTGGGAATGTATGCTTGCTGAAGCTGCATTGAACTGTACAGCAATACAAATTCGTCTACTATTCGCTATAGTGTTGACTACATGTTTCCCAGCCCGAGCACAGATATTGTGGGATAATCACAAAGATTCAATGACTGATGATATATTGCATCAACATCGTACACGGTGCCACGATCTAACCATAACATTCAGCGACGCAATGTACAATGAAGCATTGATTGCTATTGAGGATCTTTGCATTGTCATTGCCAACTTACCACTCAGTCATTTCGGTATGAATTCGCCAAATCGAACTGTATCTGATTTAATGAATACTGAAATGAATCGTGAACTGCAGTACAGCACTGTAGAAATGGCAGCGATTGTTGCCCGCAATGTCCCACTAATGAATGAGGAACAAAGAACCATTTATGATCGCATTATGCTCGAAGTTTCAGCTGGACAAGGTGGGTTCTTCTTTTTGGATGCACCGGGTGGAACTGGCAAAACATTCGTTATTTCGCTAATTCTGGCTGAAATACGATCAAATAATGGCATCGCATTGGCCGTTGCATCATCGGGCATTGCAGCAACTTTATTGGATGGAGTCAGAACAGCTCATTCAGTATTTAAGCTGCCACTAAATATTCAGAATAACCCTGACGCAATATGCAACATTAAGAAACAATCGTCCATGGCCACCGTGCTGAAACAGTGTAAAATTATCATCTGGGATGAATGTACTATGGCACACAAACATTCGCTTGAGGCGTTGAACAGGACATTGAAAGATATTAAAAACAACGACAAACTATTTGGCGGAACTCTGTTGGTCCTTTCAGGTGATTTCAGGCAAACACTTCCAGTCATTCCACGTTCAACATACGCTGATGAGATCAACGCTTGCTTAAAATCATCTCCATTGTGGCGTAATGTTGAAAAAGTACAGCTGAAAGTAAATATGCGCGTTCAAATGCTTCAAGATCCATCCGCTGAAACATTTTCAAAACAACTCTTAGATATCGGTGATGGAAAAGTTGCTATAGATGAAACTGGATACGTAAAATTACCGACCGGTTTCTGCACAATGGCTGATTTGCAAGATACTCTCATTGAACAAATATTTCCCGATGTACACACACAGTACATAAATCATGAGTGGCTTGCAGAAAGAGCAATTTTAGCGGCAAAAAATGTAGACGTTGACAATTTAAATCTGAAGATACAAATGTTGTTGCCAGGGAACTTGGTAACATATAAATCTATTGATACAGTTGGCGACGACAGCGAAGCAGTAAATTTTCCCACAGAGTTTTTGAACTCACTGGATTTGCCAGGCATGCCACCGCATAATTTACAATTAAAGGTTGGATCTGCGATTATCTTTCTTCGTAATTTGAACCCGCCCCGGCTGTGCAACGGTACGCGATTAGTCATTCAAAAATTAATGAAAAACGTGATCGAAGCCAGCATTTTAAATGGCAAGTTCCGAGGTGAAAATATATTAATACCACGGATTCCTATTATACCTACAGATGTGACAATTCAATTCAAACGTATTCAGTTTCCGATTAGATTGGCATTTGCAATGACTATCAACAAATCCCAAGGTCAAACGATGTCTATTTGTGGCTTAGATTTGAGAACACCATGTTTTTCACACGGACAATTATACGTGGCATGCTCTCGAGTGGGTAAACCATCCAGTTTGTTTATGTTAGCTAAAGATGGACTAACAAAAAATATTGTTCACGCTATAGCATTAAGAGATTGATATTGTTTGTTAGTGTTACTGTCGTAATTGATTAATTAATGATATATAATTTTAAGGAATAAATTATAATAACTTAAAAATAATGTTTGCCTTTTGTTATTTTTATATTCCCTCATCGTTCACAGCGCTCCATGCCTATTTCACGCATATACCACATTCTTACACACTTACAATAAGTATTCTATTTTTTGTCTACACTAGAAATTACTTAAAAATTATTTATATGGCAAAACAACGATTGCCGGGTCAGCTAGTATTTATCTAAAAACGGAGACATTTAATCAAAACTCGTAAGCTGAGTGAAACGAAATAATATATAGCGTTGCAGAAATACAGGATGTTTCACTTGATGGTGAACACTTACTATGTGGAAAGTAAGATATAGGGAATATAAGATTAGAGTGGGGGTGGGCAATTCCAGGGTCTTCTATGAGACATTCCTACTGGTCATGGGTCAAGATATCTTTTACATTATTCAAATGTGACTTTCCAATCATGAGTTAATTTTTTTAAAAAATAGGTGTTCAGTCAGTCTGGGAAATGAGAGTATCACGTTCTACCAATGAGCATAAATAAAATCACATACATATATACAGAAACATATTGAGGAAAAGGAACATATGTGTCCACCAAACAGCCTAAATAAAATTATATACACTGATAAAGAAACCTATCGAGGAAAAGTATGTGACCACCAAAGAGCATAAATGAAATAATAAACACTGATACAGAAACCTATCGAGGAAAAGTATGTGACCACCAAAGAGCATAAATGAAATAATACACACTGATACAGAAACCTATCGAGGAAAAGTATGTGACCACCAAAGAGCATAAATTAAATCATAAACACTGATACAGAAATATATTGAGGAAAAGGAACATATAATTATGTCCACCAAAGAGCTTAACAGTAAACTCCCTATTTTCTCAGACCTCCATTTATAAAACATATATACTCTAAAGCTCGGGAAATATCGGTTTTATTTATAAAAACGATTTTGAATAAAAGTGGCTTATTTTTAAAGGTCATACAACTTTTCGAAAGTAATCTCAAAGAATTGTGGATATTTGATCAAATTTAGAGATATCCGCATATCATGTAACATTCTTTCTAAGTCATTTCCTAGTCATATTTAGATACACCATTTTGTTTGTAATGTTAAACAGTGCCTATATTGGTTGATTGTCGATTGATTGATTAACGGCTATCGCAGGCTTTAAGACCCCGCACCGACCGCACAATCTGCCGCCACCATGTTTTGTCCTGAGCTTTCTCCCTCCAATCCCTCGTCACACCCAGATCCTTGATATATACAAGAATTTTAATCAAAATATTTAAATGAGATTCGATAAAATATATATTTTTCTCTTTTAGCACTTAAGTCAACTACCCTAAGTATTGGGGTTAGATATCTAATTCCACAAACCCCACTAGGTAACCTTATGAAAACTCTAGGTACCAAGAGTTAGCCCAATTGGTAAAATGATTTCAGTTCTTGGCCGAGATACAAACAGACAACAGACGACATCGCAAAAACCAATATTTCGGTCTGGGGGTCATGAAACTTCGACATTTATCGAAATCTCAAAATTATATATATATATATTTTTGCAACCACAATACTTCCTCTCTCCAAGAGGTCGATGGAAAATAAATATCAACCACTAATCGATATAGAAATTTCCAATCTTAAATTCAAATGGAGAATAGAGTTTAGTTTTTTTGTTGGTTTCTTAGCACCGCATCTTACTACCCGTTCGGTTTATACGTATATGCACTAATTACGCTAATGGCTTTAAGGATATATGAAGCTCATATTTATAGGAAGTGTACCCGCATTTGCTTGGAAGGAGAGTGGAAAACCATTTAGGATAAACCACCCTTAATACATCTGGCCGAGATTTGAACCTTGATCTCCCCATCATCGGCAGTTTAGTCTACTGAAAGATAACGCGTTAGACCACGCGGTCACCGAAGCGGGGAGTTTAGTTTTGTTTGTTGTTTCGTATTCACATTGCTCACATTAGTATTTAAAACCTTTATTTGATTTATCTACCGTTTAGACAAACAGATGACGTCTCTATTAAATGGCAGCTGATTCAGATATTAATGTCCTAGACCGCATGGCCACCATTGCGGGTATCTCAAAAACCAATAAGCCTATAGCGATGAGACTTTGCATACTTAATGTTATTTAACCTAAGGGTGTGACCATTGAGCTTTTTTTTTTAAGTCTAACGTCTTAGCCAGCCGAGACCTTGTATGTGTACAAAGAAATAACTCATTATGTGCACTTAGGAATGCTTTTAAATCAACAACGCAAGCATATTTATTTTTACTTTCGAATTTATTTTGAGCTCTATGAACAGTACCCTAAACACTAAACCAAGAAACATAAACAGAATGATCTTGGCTTAGGGTGGGGATGTAGAGGACGTGAGAAGAAGGCAGTGTTTCTGCAGTTTTTATAGATTTTTTTTTTTCAAAATAGATCAGTAAAACCATAGAGTTTAATTTCCTTCACGTGGTGACCTCCCAATTTCTTGAATATCTATCAAGTCCTGGTATTTAATGACACTTTTTATCTTCATTTAAAAAGTTTGTTACTTTGTGTAGTTGCCATTCATTCAAACTATTACTTAGGATATAGGTTTGTAGAAAATATGATTATATTAGAATTTTTTTAATGGTTTGTTCATATCTTGTATATTGCTTTCAGAAACCATATTTTGTTGAAAGTTTGAAAACTATAATGATATAAACAAGCTTGCTAAAAACTGTATCACATTTGTTTGAATTACATTTTTTGTGTAAAAGTCTTACGTTCAAATAATAATTTAGGTTATAGGCTTGTAGGAAGTACGGTATCTGTTAAACCCTGTTTTTACGAGATAAATCCTTAAAAGCGAGCTTCCTTCAAAAATCATCGTATATATTAGACT
>JBCFYV010009829.1:0-15159 GCA_039000515.1 Timema cristinae | reverse complement strand
TATCCATCAACAAACCATGGTCTACTCTCATACAACTTATTTAAAATATTTAAATTTTTCCGTCCCTTTCCAAATTTACTTTTTAGGGAAAATATATAACTTCTCATTTTGGAGGGTGATTTTTTTCCTATCACTGAGATGGTTCAGGTCCGGATCGGTTTTTATAACAGACAGAGGAAGGCCATTTTCAACTGCCAGTCAATTTCTGTAATTTAATTACGCCCTTGTTGAGAAAATACTTACATACAAATATACAGATACAAAGATCAAAATAAATTATTTTCCTTCATTTCCCAAAAAAAATATTCATTTTTTTACAACTTAACAGAACTTCAGTAAGTCGGAGGAAGTGAACAATTGGTTCACAGATTAACTATGTTGAGGTCACGACACTTTAGTTAGTTGGTAGCAAGCCAGCTACTATCTAAGGGTCTACGGTTTCAATACCCGGCATGACCAAACAATTTATTGTTAGTGAAAAGTGGTTTTACCCTTTCACAGTGATGAATTAACGGCTAAGACTTGGATGTTATGTATGTTCTAGATGTAAGATTAGCGTAATTATTACATAGTAATGGAGTTATTTTCCAGGTATGTTTAGTCCTATGCCACATACTCATAATGATACGGACCAGTTTTTTAAAAATTCAAAGTTGTCTGTGATAACTGTTTAAATACTTATGTTTAAATTGTTAATAAATATACATGTAATGAATTATTAATTTTAAAACTAATATTGGTTTCATATTCCAAGCATACTGTGTTTTAAGTAATTTTTCTTCCAAAAGGCTCTACTTAACACAATAGAAACCCAGGGATTGCTGCTTGAAAACTGCAAGGAAAGTAGGGAGGCTCTAATAACCTTGCCCAATATCTAGGGGGTTACAACGGGGGAGCTGAATTGTATCCCCTCGGAAGAGACTCTCTTCCGACACCTTATACACAAACAGCCCAAAATGAAAATCCTGAGTTGTATCTCTAAGTGAAGAACTTTATGTTTTAATTTTACTATGCTCATAAAAAATAAGTAAAGCGGAAAACGTTTTAGATGACTTTAGTTTGTCATAAGACTGGTAGATGGCATAACAAGCGACAAACTTTGATTTTGCTTATTACAGCTCATAAATAACAGAGAGCAATCAAATCATTGTAAATAAAACACTTTAAAGAGGATTTTTTTTCTGTCTATGTTTTAAAAGTAAAAATCATATTGTAAAATATGAAAAGAGTTAAGGGTGTTGAAGTTTCGGAACTTTTACCAGAAAGTGAACTGTTTTGGTTCCAAATAACATATTCCGGCTGTGTTATAGTTTCAAAAATATACAAACTTATTATATGTTTTAATATCTTTTTAATTCGATCAAATTGACGTTTTAATTAAAGGAATTAGATTAGTAATTATCTCAAAACTATTTTTTTGTAAGTAGCGGATATTTTGCATTTGTCATAATAACTTGCTATAGATGATCTGGTAAAGATTACAATATGAACGCCAAAATACTTTATAAAATATTTATTATTACATTTAAAAATTACATTTTCATATATCTTTTTGTAATCGTCTAATACTGTGAGAAGTATAGTTTATTCATATAGTTTTGGAAATTTTATCCCCATAAGTGTCTTTCTACCTAATTTCTCTAATTCTC
Source organism: Timema cristinae (assembly GCA_039000515.1). Lineage (NCBI taxonomy): Eukaryota > Metazoa > Arthropoda > Insecta > Phasmatodea > Timematidae > Timema > Timema cristinae. The sequence goes on along the minus strand of JBCFYV010009829.1, from coordinate 13,510 downwards.
ACTTAGAATTTCAAATTTTAAGATCTATTTGTTTACCTGGAGATGTACATTCTACCTGCCTTTCAAATTCAATTTTTTTCTATCATACCTAAAAGTTTAGTACGCCCCTACCCCCCTTATTTCGTGGAGTACCATTTAAACCTTTTTAAAATTCACAGACGCTTATAATTATTTGTAGTGGTATCTTTGCGGGCCTATTTACTTATTTTCCTATTTACTTTGAGAAGTTTTCAATTCTAGGCTTAATTTGGTTACTTAGAGTTTTCTCTCTACTTCAGCTCAAAAGTTTATTCTGACACTATAGCTCCCCCCATCTTAATTTCCAAGAATGACATTTTAAAATTTTAAATCACTCTCTTTTTATTTATTTTTATTTTGGATGGTCCTTATATCTGTTTAGTGAATTTCAATTTTCTACCACATACACAAGTAGTAAATGTATTAGTTCTGGAAATGTTGAGGCCCCACCCCTCTTCAAACCCTTTAAACTCCCAGTATTAAATTTCAAATTTAAGACATATTTGGCTATCGGTCATCAAGGGTTGTCCTTCTACCTGATTAACGTGTTATCCTTCTACCTGATTGAGGTGTTTAAATTTTCTACCACACATACAAGTTTTTTTTGTGTGTATAGACCCCCTATTTCCCAGGATCCAACGTAAAAGTTTGAAACGTTCAGACTTTTATAATGTTATGGAGTAGTTTCTTTAGTTGCCTGACACGTTTCAATTTTCTACCACAGTATCATGTTATGCACAGAGCTGTAACAGCAGTAATAGCCATGAATTAGTCATAGCTACAAATGTCACCTTGAAGGGTAGGTTGGAAAACATAACTTTATAAGAACACTGAACAGCTCATATTTGTATATCTAAGCAAATACATTTCATGAAAAGAGCAGCAAATTTTTTTGGCTAAGAGCCGCATATGGCTCCGGAACCACACGTTCCCAACCCTTGATATAGAATATATAATAGAAATAAAGATACCATATACACGTTCACATACTGCAAGTCCAAAATAAAAGTCAAATTTGGCCAAAATCATAGAAGATGTGTAGATCGCTCTTATCATAAAGAAAAGTATCACTATTATATTATATACTTTCTCTAGCCTGCTATAAACTATAATCAAAAATATGATTGCAATATATATAGCCTTGCTTGACCAAATTTATATATATTAAAAATTAAAAATACGAGACACCTGTTTCTAAGGAATCAACTGACTATTGGGGGACAATAGATGATCAGGCACAAATATATTGATTGCTGATCAAATAAAATCTAGGGTCTAAGTTTTAACAAATTTCTATTTAACAATTTAATATAGAGCTAGAGCCCCACTCCCCCAATAAATATGAACGAAATTTCAACCTCAGCTTCACTGTCACCAAAAAATTTCATATATGCCTACATTTTAGTTTTATATATTTATTATATCCATATAGTACTTGAAATAAGTTTTAGTCCATATTAAAAATATACTCACTAGAGTAACTTGTTATAAATAATTTGATACTCATTTATAACGACGATAATACACCCTTGCTTTGAAAAAAAAACTAATTCAGAATGCCAACAATATTACCTTCAACCAGTGTTATTAAGGAGGGGGTGGACGAGTACTTAATTTACACAACTCTTATCACAATTGATCACTAGTAACATATTTTTTTAAAGTTGATTTTTTGGAATCTCTTCAACACTCTTAAATATCCCGTAACTTGTTGGAGCAAAGATTTAAACGTAACGCGTACTTATTACCCGAAAAAACAAAAGAACACTAAAGACAGTGAAAGTGTTAACACCTGCAAATAAACTCTATTTAAGACGTCTAGGTTTACTCGTTACGAAAATAATGGATGACGCCGCGGATATTCTGAACATTGGGGAGTCTGCCGCTTTCGATACGGCCTTGACCAGTTTCCAGTATCATTCCTACGCCTCGTATATTCCCAGCCCGTTAGCTAACGGGAACGAGCTTAGGATATCTATTCAACAAGAAGGGTTATGCACACTACCGCACCGCTCTCTGCTGCATATCAAACGGGAGAACCTGGAAGTACTTCGAGGATCGTTAATAACGGAATACTACATCTATTCTCAAGAATCGCCTCTGAGATCAACGGGGTAGAGATTGATCAATCGAGCGATGTGGGTATTTCGACTCAGCTTAAAAACTATCTATCTATAAGGAATGGTTGGCAGACTCATCTTTCAAACGCCGGTTGGAGGTTTGAAGGAGTTCACGTGCACGCTGAAACGGGCATCTTTGACGTATGCATCCCTTTACGTCTCATACTAGGATTCGTTGAAGACTATTCCCGAATACTGATCAACGCGAAACAAGAGCTGGTGCTAGTTCGTTCGACTGGCGACAACGACGCTTTACAAAGAGCCCCACCTCCTGCTATGGAGACACCCTCTAGGATCGAGTTAAGTAAAATATCTTGGCTTGTACCGCATATAAAGACTGAAGATATCAATCGTCTCAACCTGCTTAATTTCATCAAGAGCGGGAGGATCATCGAGCTACCTTTTCGTACTTGGGAATTGTACGAGTACCCTAACGTACCTACCTCTAATCAGCATGATTGGACCGTGAAAACGTCAACTTTGCAAACACAAAATGAATAAAACTGTACAAATATTTGCTATTAAATGTCCAGACAATTATACTAATTTACATTTTCTTAATTTTCAGGCGCCCAATCTTTTTTGCCCATTTTATAAAAAGGGGTTGTTGGGGAACCTCACTCTACACATAACACATCTAGACAAAGAGATTTAGCCCCACACTTTAGATCATATAGTTTTGATGCAACAGCAATGCTCTAAGGCAGTGGTTCCCAACCCTTTGTGGCCCATCTCCCCTTTCTGGAGGTTGACTAACACCTATCGCCCCCTTTTCATTTTCATTGTATGCCTAATTTTAATTTGAAGTAAAGTGTAAATAATAAAGCAGTTTTATTATTTTAAACAATTTTATTACCGTATATAAAAACAACCAAAGTAGTTTTATCCGGTCACTCTTAAATAAAATAGAAAAAAATAATTAAAATGTACCTTTTTTACAGATTTTTTTAAGAACAAAGAAGTGAAATAATTAACTAAGATCATTGACGTACATTTAAAAAAACAGGAGTACATGTTTTCATTTTTAAATTGGAATCTGGAAAAATTCAAGAAATTTGACAGTTAAAATTTGAAAAAATAAATGAAAATTTGAAAACTTTGTTATTGTTTTATTTTACCTTTTCAATGGCTGCCTTGTGCTTGGTGGAATTCAGTTAAAGCTTGAATATCCGGCTTTATGTTCGTCAAGTTCAGGCGCAAGTCTCCTTTGAGGCAAATGTCCAACTTATTTCTTGTTTTGTGAGGAGCTGGACAACAGAACTAAATACTTTTTCAACTAAATATGTTGACGGAACGAGATGAGAAGTGGTTCAGTTTTTCCCACAGTTGTGGATAAGTGTCCATAATCTTCACCCAGCCTAACTCGTAACACTCTGCTTGAAAATGATTTTCGCCTCACAGTCATACTTCAGATCTAGAAACTCTGTCTGCAAAGAGTTATCAAGTTATCCACAGCTTCAAACGAGAATGGATCTAGAATCCAATCCAGAATTGTAACTTGGTCAAATCTTCAACTCTTGATTCCATGTCAGTTTTTAACTGGCCAAGGTGATCAGTAAAAATTAGGATTTTGTCTTCTGGGAGTTCAGGAGTCTCGTTATCTGACACTGAACACTTTTTAAGGGTCGGTAAACTGAATCAGCTCTTTACGGCCAATATTTATTACCTTGTGAATATCAAACTTGGGATGAATGATGAAATAATTCCTTTGGCCTTGATAAGGTTCATCTTGTTTCCTTTAAGCCTTATATTGACTTCGTTCATTTTTTCAAAAATATCTGTAAAGTACGCAAGTTCCAACTTGCGTTGCTTCAAATTCTCACTTAAAACAGGATCAGACGTGTCGAGAAACTCAGTAACCGTGTCAAATAATTCGAAGAAACGGCACAAACAGTTTCCTTTGGAAAGCCACCTCACGGCCGTATGTAAAGCAAGCGTCCGAATTCCTCATCATTTTCATGGCAAAGTTGTCGGAACAGACGGTCATTGAGGGAATTAGCTTTATTCTTGTTGAAACCAGTAATAACCAGTTGTAGGGTTTCATGCAGGACACCACTCAATTTTTTCGCAGCTAAGTGTTGACGATGAATGACACAGTGAATAGTGATGACCTCTGACACTTCTTTCTTAAGGTGGGCTAGAAACCCAGCATGAACCTGACATGGCAGGAGCACCGTCTTTGCGCAAGCGCTCACGTTTGTTAGGGAATCTCTTTTTCTCAAAATAACCTTGTACCACTTTAAAAATCGACGATCCCTTCGTATCAGTGATCAAAGTTCTTAGCAAACAGCATTTCCTCGGTAATTTCCTTTTGTTCATTGATAAACCACACATAATGCTAATAAAATTGCTTTGTTATCAATTACAGTTGATCATCAATCTGTAATGCAAATTTACTTTTTTTCAACAATTAGTGAGTTTGGATTCAACGCCTGTGGCCATTTTGTCAATTCGCCTGGAAACAGTATTGTTGCTCAAAGGAACCAATTGACTTATATTATTCTAGGGCCCTCGTCTAGCATGATTTCAACAATTTTTTGGTAGCCGGTTAAAACAAGAGTTTCGCCAATTGTGTGAGGTTTACTACATTTAGCGATCAATAAAGACACCTCTCGTAAAAAGCAAGAATACCTTTGTCAAGATCAGTTGCTCGTTTTTAAAATAATTTACTCACATTAGGCCGTTTATCAGCTTTAGCTTTGAGGTGTTGAAAATAACTACGTTCTTTACTCACTTTATCACTGTGTACTCTTGATAAATGATCTTTCATTCGCAAAGTACTTCATGGCTTCATTACTAGTAAATGTTTAATCGCACAAAAGACAATGTGGAAACTGCACATTTTGCGGTGACGCGATAAAACCGAATTTTAAATACTCAGCTGAGTATTGACGCCACTTCTTTTTTGAATCCATTGTGCATGAACTTCTACACTTCAAAACAAACGCAAAAAAAACACAAAATACACGCACAAAAACTGATGGTGAGGCACACAAAGGCTAGTGAAGACTGAAGACGAATGTAGGTCAATGGCAAGTGTGTTGTGATGACAGAAGGGGAAGGGGGTTGAGTCCACAACAGGTGGGACTGTGGAGAGGGTGAGTGCAGTGACTCGCCGGCTGAGAATAGCCAGTGACTCGTGCTACCCGGCAACTTCTACTGTACAGTACTATTTTAATTTTCCCCCTTTGAATACTCATCGCCCTCCTGATAACCCAAATCGCCCACTTGGGGGCGATCGTCCCCAGGTTGGAAACCACTGTTCTTAAGCATAAGGCATGGCTGTCCAAGACATGAGCCATATGATTCTGTGCGGACATCCCGTGGGTTATGTAAGGCTTTCTGATTAAAAAAAAAATCTTGTCTCAAAAACATGAGCACAAACCTAACTTCCCAGGCACCAATTAAGTGCATTTCATTTTGTCAACATCAAATGTATAATTTCAATGTGCATGCTCAGCATTGAAAACCTAAGTGCTGACCAACTGGAACTGTGCGATTTGCAATCAGACCCTTTTTATTTATACTGGCAGAGCCGAAACAGGAGATTAAAAAAAATCATTACCAAGGGAGAATTTGGACGTTAACTGTGCTCGATGCTGTGCTGCACATATTTTTGCGAAAGCACTTTTTCAACAATAAAATTCACAAAACCTAAATACAGATTTTCAATGAGTGATAAATCACTTTCACATTTACTGCGATTGTCAACGAGGATACTGATATAGCTACTTTTGTAAATGAAATGAGCAAAAACAGAGTTCACTTTAAAATGAAAAAATTATAAGCATAATGACTTTTCTTTAATACAAAATTTTAGAAGTATGACTTGCTAAACTTAACAGTCAGATTTTCTTTATATTTTAATATCTGTACTGCACTGTATTTATGAATCTGGATGTGGCCATCAGATTGATATTTTTTTAAATGTGACCTTTGGATTAATATAAATTGGACAGCCCTGCTCCAAGGCATGCTGAAACTAATCCCTCCAGTGTTACTCTTTGTGGACGATTTGTTGTTGTATTAACACTCAAATACTATATATCACATATACATTTTTGGGGTGGTGGTCATTAAAAACCCTATGTTGTACGTAATATACCCAGTTATCCTCATAATTTTTTGAAACTTTCGGGAGATTGATCTATAAAGAAAAAATTAGACTATATGCAATGTTTAATTGATGGCGCTAGTGAAAATGCAGATAGTGACAATATGGTCAAATTGTGAATCTTATAAATGTTACAGCCGATAATAAACATAAAGAAACATGTGAGATATTGACAAAATAGTATTTAGATGTGCTTTTCAGAAAGTTAATCCTGGTTATGATTCTCATGAAATGTCATCAACAGGATTGTTTACTTCAAGCAGTTTACTGCACAGTAAGTCAAGTGTGATAAATTGTCATCAAATTGGAAAGAACTTTGAAATTGGCTCAAACCTCCTCAAAGAAATTTGTTTAGAATACCATGAGGTGTGAACTATTTCTCTGGCACATCTGTTGTCTTGTATTTCAGGCCGTCTGTACAAACATAAAACACATTCCTAAAAACTTCCACATTAGTCACATCCTTGTAGGCTACATCTCTAAAGTAAGGAAACAATTGGTGGACTTGAAAGAAATGTTTTGCATATCTCTGTTCATTTCCTCCAAGAGGCGATCAATCCATTTGTCAGGAATATACAGTAGAGTCTCTGAAACTCAACACTCGTTAAATCAACATTCTGTGTAATTCGACATGCCCATGTGCACACAGTTGTTGGTGTCAATCATAACAATCCAAGGTAATTCAACTGTATAACCTCTCAGTTTGTTTGTGTAACTCGACCAATCATGTTGTGGTGTTTTTACAAGTGCTGTGTTTGTTAGTTCTCCAATTCAGTGAGGTGTTATTCAAATCAATACAATACTACAGTACAACTGTACCTACAATGTTCGATAATAAACTGTGATTCATCTTTGTTTAGTAAACATGCATCTTATGCAAGTTCATTCTAATAACTCTACACCATCTTAGTCCACATTAGGTCGAGTTTCTGAGACTCTACTGTAATATGTTTATTATTAAAATAGCTCATAATGTTCAGAACCAATTTTCATCTCTATATTAGCAAAAAAATTGAAATATTGTGTTGTACATTGAATTTGTTGACAAATTATTTGTGTTTCTATTTGTTAGAGCTGATTCTCTGTCCATAACATCACTATCAATAGTAGCAAATAGCTCTGAAAAAATAACTCACTTGAAATTATGACTTGTATTAGATTGAACTGATAGCTCCATAAATCAGCTTCAATACGCGGTATTCGGACTGGCTAAAAGTACAGTGACTCATTGATAGATGGCATAACAATAACTTATTGCAATTAAACATTGATTTATACCTGCACCAGGGAAAGTTTAGGCGATCATAAGCATTGTTCAATGACCACACCATGAAAGGGTTAATAATTATGTCTATTTGAGAGGTGTCCAATGTAGGTAATCATTTGGGTGTCTAAAATAAACACTATTTAGCACATTTTTAATTAATAAAAGAAAAAGAATAATTATCTATCTCATCTAAATTTAGAAAATCAATAATATGTTTTCACACAGTAATCTTCCCAGTATGTGAAAGCCAACACGATTTCCACACCTCCATCATAGACTCTGCCTTAAAATAAGAGTGAAGAATGACCGTGGGCATGGGACGAATCCTGGATAGCTCAGTGGTAAGAGCATTTACGTGCTAAGCCAAAGGTCCCGGATTCGATTCCCGTATCCAGGTGTCATTTTTAAATTTTTAGAATACAAAACTTAAACGCTACCATGTTATTTATGAAAGAGTTTGTCTGCATATTAGATATAGATGGGGAAAACATTAGAGCGAAGGGTCAACTTTAAGGTTGTCTGTTGCTAGTAAATTAAAAACCAATCTTTTTACAGTTAAATATAATTAATATAAACTGTTTATAGCTATAGTAGGCCCTACAATGTTTACCAAATTTTCACTATCCAAATATCCTTTCAGTCATCTTAAAGGTCTTATGAAACTTTAATAAAGCTTCGATTTACAAACAAAAATTTAATAGAGGGAAATGGCTTGTGAAAGTTCCAAACATCAAGTCAAAATTTGCACTATTACTAGGCTGACAACTATAAAAAAAGTTATGATTAATAAAACTTTTTGAGACACCATATCCTCTGAAATTCTTTGCATACTCATGTGGGTAAGTGGGAGGACTCTGCGAGTACTTGGATTTCAAGCTTTGAGCCAAGCTAGTCATTTAAACTTGGATCGAGATCGAAAGTTTTGTAGACTCGTCATTTTCGAGCTTCCTCTTGATGTAAGCGCAAATCAAATTTTAAAACCCAATGGCAGGTATAATAGAGTATTTAATTTAGATGATATCAACAGTTTCACTTATAGATCATTTGGTAACTTGACAATTTAGTAAAATTAATATCAAATTTCACATAAATAATGTAATAGTGCTCTAAAATTACTTTCAACCTGTAAACTTACTCAATAGTGTTATCCATTTTGAATTATCTTTGAATTAAGTTGCAGTGCCATGACAAAGCAATAAAAATAACTAAATAGATTAAATAATTAGTATTTTTACTCTTTTTACATTGTCACTTTATAAAATTATAATTTCAGTCAAATTAAAAATTTATGGAGAATAAATATTGATTATTTACAAACTTAAGATATTTTAAAACTGTATTAATAGTTCAACCTCAAAACTTGCATTAGTTACTATTTAGTTAAAGATATGTTGGTTAGCTTGTCTAAAATGAGTGTTTATCAACAGAGTTAAACATTTCACGAAACTTTTCCAATTTAAATAAAAAAGGCACTTAATATTTTATAATGTCTACTAGAAATTTTGGGTAGTAAAACGCGGTGCTAATAATAATACTAGACATTTTATTTTAAGCTTATTTTTTTTTAAGTATGAACATAAACTTTTATAAGCATTTAAAATTGAATTGGAATAGAAGAAGTGATCATGCATGATTATTACATTAAGGGATATTAAATGAAATATGAAACATTTCAAATTTCTAATTGCTTGTGATGTTTTCTTGTAGGGTAAATGAGTTACAAAGACATATTTTGGGGAAATATTAGCTTATTAAAACGTCAATTTCATTAATTTTTCCTGTGAATGTTAGTATAGTTTATGTATTTTATTTGAATGTTTTTTGAAATAGGTTTTGTTCAAGTCTTATTTCTAATTTAAAACCAATATTTTAATTTTTTAAACTTTTTTTTTATCAAAAATATTTACTATTTATAAAAATTAATGTCATTCTTATTTTCTAAGAACATGTATGGTTTACATACTTTTTAAAATCTTACATTTTGTGTTTGTTTTGACTGGTGAGAATTTAAATATACCATTCTACTCCTAAAAACTCTCAGCCGCCGCTGTTAGCGGCAATAGTGCCAACACTTGCAGATAGAGGGTGTCATGTAGTCAGAACAGGCCTGCAGTCAAATATCAGTTTTCTAAACCAGAGTTGCCACTTTTTTTTTATTCAAGTAACACTAGGTTGATTTTGATCTCGTTCCAGAATAACTGCTTCACAGATCAAATTTGGAAGTGCCGGGGATCAAGCCTGGGCGGGACCTTTGGTTTTTTCTTATTTAATCAATTTCATGTTTTATAATATTGTTTAGCCATCAGGTCTCATTTAACATTTGTAAGATATAAGGAGTCTACTTAAAGGTATATTGTAATACTACACTATGTTCGGTTATTTTTAATTCTAGGTTTTGGAAAGATGAGATCAGTAGATGCACAGACACCTTCAATTTAAATATTAGATAGGGAGTAGCAGAGCCATACCCGAGACTTTGGGTGGGAGTGTGTTACCTGCAGTAGCTCATGGCGAGGCCCGTATTTGCCACTTCCACTAGACAAGAGGTGATGATTACCCTTTTTTTTAAAATCAGCCACACATATTTCATTCTAACAGAAATCTTTAGGAGGAATTATGATTCACAAAACGCACATGTAACTTCTTAAAATAGAAATAAGAAATCGGATAACAAAAGGAGGCAAAGAGAATTTGTATAAAATGACACACACATGAAAAGAAGTTAATATACTTTACTATCTGGTGGCAGCAATGTAAAGTGTGAAGAGAGTTAATCTTTTTACTGTGAAAGTCAGATTGTGTTTATTGCTTTCTCTCATATCTTTTTCCAAATAAAATATTTTGTTAGATTATTTATTTCTCACCATAGTTAAACGTCATCAAAATATAGTATTAATCCTGCTTGAGGTTTGGTTAGTATGATGGAAATTTATTTGATTTTTATATGAAAGCAATGAAAAGAAAAGTATTAGTAAACACATTACAGTACAAAAAATTCATTATATTTATAAAATGTAATAAAATAGAATAACTGTATATGGAGATCTTGGTTAAATTGGGTTGAAAAGTAACATTTATTAATCAATAATAAAGCAAAAATAAAGCTTATTACTGAGAGTAGTTGCCAGCTAAAATGTATCTTTATTACGACGCATTAGTTTTTGATAAATGTTTATCAACAAGAATATAAAAATCGCAGGCATATTACAACAAATGGCAGTGCCTATGAAAGCAACTAAAGTTCATAATTTTGTTTCATATGTATATATTATTTTAATATATAAATTTATTTCTTAACACAGATCAAAGAAATTAAATATTTCATTTTATAAATTCTCTTTTTGCAGAACTGTCAATATAAACAGTTTAATCATTGAAAGACATTTTACATTTTTTTTAAATAAAATATAGTAAAAATAAAATGATAATAAAAAAAAGATAAAAATGCACGACAGTTTATTACTTACATAGGAAAACAATTCATTTTAAATAGAAAGTTAACACAGAAGGTATTTATATTAATCACAACATGACTTAGTTAAGAGCAGTGTGGTTTGTAAGGAAAATGGAAGGGACTTCACTACCTAACAAATTCTTCTCTACAAGTTCGACCAGAAGTGTACATAATATACATACACACACTAGTCCACAGCACGACAGTTTATAGCCAAGTTAACACTCAAGTATTATAATTAAATTACATTTTCTCTCTATTTGTAATAAAATAAATTAGCACGCAGACCAAAGTTTACTTTGTAATCACATGTCTGTTATCATCATCGAGATTGTGACGACATCCTCCTTCTTGTGCAAGTCCACCACATGAGCAGAGGGAGGTGTTGGAGGACAAGTCAACTTGTGAGGGGGCCGAGGGTGCAAGTGATGGTTGTTCTGAGGGCTGGGCGCCTTGGCCCTCATGTGGCCGGGAGGTGCAGAGTTGTAAGCAGCAAACATCTTTGCACGTTGTTCCTCCTCTTCAGACCTGAATGCAGCCATCAATGGGTTGAACCTCAGCTGTTGAAGGGGGTCAAATCGGTAAGGGTTGTCTCTGAAGGGGTCAACAGGAGGCCACGATGAGGCTGGTGGGAAATGTGGGGGTCCGGGCAAACCAGCTGGTACACGAGACAGCGCTGGGGGAGGAGGAAGTGGGGCATGTGGGTGACGCGCAGGCAAGTAAGGGTGCACTGGGTGGCGTCCTAACATCACTACGTCCTCATCTTTAGTGTCCGAGGTTCTTCCTTAATACGCACATCCTCACCATTACGCAGCGGTGAGCGGTCTCGTGCCGCCAGGCTTTTGCTTGCTTGAAGCAGTCTTTCCCTCTCTCGCTCCAACTCTCGGCGCTCCAATTCTCTCTTCTCTCTTTTTCTCGGCGTTCTCGCTCTCGCTCTGCCTCTAGCTTACGCTGCTTCTCTTCACGCTCACGTTCTCTCTGTCGCTCCCTCTCCCGCTCTGCCTCTCTTTCCCGGCGACACCTCTCTCGTTCTCGCTCTCTTCTCGTCCTCTCTCTCCCTCTCCCGCTCTCTCTCCTCAAGCTCGGCTCGCCGCTCTAAGGGACTGGGCTCAGGTTTCAGGCCCCACGGGCTTGAAGTTTGATGGTGGGAAGCCCCCTGCCGCCGCTGCAGTCTAGATGAACACCACACAGTGCTTCTTCAGACACAAGGAGACGTTAATTAGATTAGAACATGAGTACAAACACATTTATATAACAAGAGTAACTCTCTGGAGACTTCCCAGTGAGCTTCTATATTGCATGCAAACACTCCTTTCTACTAATTAATAAATATCAGCTTTGGTGCTAAGTTAAAATGGAACAAATAAAACATTTCAGTTATAATATAATTTATCATTAGTGAAATGTGGGTTCACCCGTTTCAAAAACACAGGCTGGAAACGGTAATGATTGTGAACAAATCTCTTTCCTGTATCTTTTTCCATATTTATCTTGATTAATAAGATAATGCATAGTGATGAGACAAATCTAGTATTTTACAAATATGACTATCTAATAAAACTACAAATCCCATATCTTAGAAACCATGGAGAACTTAGGCAACATATTAATTCTTAGTTGCTGTGGAGAATTAGTAACTAAATGCTACCATTTTATGTGTTAACTTGTAATACATTCATTTCAAAATGGGACATTAAACTCTACAGTATTTAAATGATTCGAGATTTTTAGAAAATTTAATAAATATATAAATACTTTAACTTGAAAACATAATTTTATGCAATTGGTAAGGATGTGCAATTATTTAGGTTATTTTAAATATTTACATTATTTTATTTATTTGTTGTTCACTAAAAACAAATAGAAAACCTTTGTGAAGAAATTATCACGAAATTTCAGCTAATCACCGGCCATGTTGATTGTTTATTTTGTGTTAGCACAATATATATAGCCAGAAACTAATAATTATGATAATGCTGGCTGGCTGTTTTCACAGGCATGTTCACCTAGTATTAATACTGTATTGACCAGAAAATAGCACTTAGAAACTTATTGAGGTTAATCACACCTTAGATAATACATTAGCTAGAGATCTGAACTTTTCGTGACCAAGAAAAATGTGATTAAAAAAATTAGTTTAAAGGGGTTTTGAAGTTTTAAAACAACTTTTTTCAACTTTGGACATTTTTTATAATGTGAATTTTAATGAAATTTAATGTTTTACTGGTTTTATTGCGAATTTCAAACATATTTCACATTTAATGCACAAATTTTAACATTTACAAACAAAAAAAAAACAAAAAAACTCAAATGTCGTATAAAAATATTTGCTTGATTGTGAAGCCACTTTTTGTTTTTAAAGTTCAAATTATTAATGAGAATTTAATTTCGTGGATTCAATAGTATTTTTTATATTTTTTAAGTAATAATTATTTATAGTTAATGGTGAATATTTAAATATATATTTTTATTGTTATAATTTACCCATATTGTATAACACTATAAATTAGGGCTAACATTTTTTTTCAGGTTAGAAA
>JBCFYV010009827.1:0-35942 GCA_039000515.1 Timema cristinae | reverse complement strand
CTCCAAGAAGGCGTGCATTAATACACCACATAATCCGGACGTGAAGGCAAGCTTGTGGAACGATTCAATAGAACTCTGAAAGGACGCATGTGCGCTACTTTACAAAAATAACAGTACGTATGTGGACGTCCCTCCAAGATCTAGTCGACGCTTACAACGGGCAAAACATTCCAGTATCAAGATGGCACCGGCCGACGTTTCAGAAATTAATGTGGTTCAAGTCAGAGTAGTACGAAAAGCCAATCGAAAAGTAAACGAAAATAAAAGCAGTGAATGGTATTAGCAAATCCAAAATGCTGTTTGAAAAGGGCTACGAAAGACAATTGGAGCGAAGAGATTTTCAAACTCAGCAGTGTCTGTGTTGCGACACCTGTCGTCTATAGGCTGGCCGAACTTGATGGCGAAGAGTGGAGGGAACGTTTTACGAACCGAATTTGCAACGCGTACGTCTTCCCGAAATTTAAAGTTGATAAAATACTACGTGCTAGAATAAAGGCGCCAGAAAGAAGTGTACGTGCAGTGGAAAGGTTACCCCCCAAGTTTAATACTTGGATTCCTGCCAGTTACGTCAGCGCCCTACCATAAAGGACCAGTTTTACCTCACTTTGTCGAGCGACAGCTCTATGGGATATTTCCCGAAAATTACCCTCACGAATTTCACCACGCAACTTCCTTACCTCTTACACTCGAAGGCCACTGGGAAGTCACTCTGGCTGAATTTCAATATCCGTGTTCTTTCACCACCGTTACCGAGGGTCAAAATATTGTATGGTACGATTGGGTGGCTAACGCTAGGCGTGGAAAAATATTTAAGGATCATATCCTCCTGGAAAATACAGCACTATCCATGAATTTATCAATTCTCTAAACGACGTAGAGGCGTTTAAAGGGGATTCCGGAGTTGTATTCAAGTACACAAACCCCAACAAAAATAGGACATTGTCTCTTCTTCACCAAATATACAGCTCTGACTCTATCAAACCAACTAAGTCTACAGCTCGGTTTTCAATCCTCAGACTAATCTGATCAAAGTCCCAAAGTCACCGTACGCCACACATTCTACTAGGCATTGCCTCGCAAATGTACATCTACACGGATATCGTCGATCCTCAGCCCGTGGGTGACATTGTAGGCACCGGTGTTACGTATCGTCGGTATCAACAACATAAACTATCTTCTACGCATACATAAGACAGTTAGCTATGATCCGTTGCACTACATGCCCGTGCTTAGAAGGAAATTGAAAGCTTGGAAATCAATATAAGAACAGACACTGGTGAACCTGTACCGTTCGAATTTGGAAAAGTGTGCGTGAAACTCATTTTCGACACTGCTAAACATGAACTGTCCCTACCAAATATACTACGTCAACTAGGCTGGAACAGGTATATCTTCGATCTACCACGTGTTCCCTCTCCAAAGAGGGCTTGGGATAGGAAGTTTTTTCAGCAGTCTTTTCAAAAGCATCGTACCGTTGCTGAGAAGTGGCGCTAGAGCCATTGGAAAACAGGCGCTTCAAACGGGTATCGAACGTGCTCTCCGACGTCGCCAATCAACGGCGTCCTTTCAAAGAGGCGCTACTGCACCATGTCGACGAGGCTGGAACAAACTTGAAACGCAAGGCCGAGCATAAGATCGACACACTGATGACCGGCTCGGCTATAAAGAGCGTCGTAAGAAGCAACGACGTCAGTGTTCTGTCGTCGCCCGACGTAAAAAGGTCAAAAAGAAGCTAAGATATTTTCAGCTGAAATTCGTTTCTCACACCCCAGTCCCGCGAGTGTGCCAGCAGCGAACTCGATCTCTTTTCCGTGCCACCCACTCAAACCAGTCTTGAAAGTGGGCAATGGCTCCAGTACAAACCTGTATCTTCCCTCACCGATGATTCCACCATAGAATTTTACCGTTACCGGACAAGGCGAGTTCTAATACGATCTTTCCCAGACCATGCTCTATCTCAGGGCGGCTATCATGAAACCCGACGGTGGCGCTTTCACAGAGGGGATCAGATGCACCCGTCAACAACTGGTTGCATTCGCTATTCACACAGTGTGATGTGTTTTTAAACCAAAAACTATTTTCACCGCCCAGCAACAAAGTATGCCTATAGAGCGTACATTGTGACGTTTTTCCAGGAAGCCCCAAAATTAATTTTCCCGTGTTGAGCACCCCCTTTTGGGGAAAAAGTATGCAAGGAAGAGATGGAAGAACAGACAGCAGGCAAGTGTGGGCAAGTGAGAGGAAAGAGAGTTTCGGAGGAAGAAGGTGTGAAGGACAAAGGGAGATGGAAGCATTTTACTAAACAGAACCTGGCCACAGTATGGAAACAGTCTGAGGATGAACCATGACCAATATAACTCGTAACTGAAGGCTACAAATATGATTAGCTTTTTCAAATTATTTTACAATTCATAAACCTTATTATAAAGAGTCAAAATACTTAACAATAAAAGATCATCCTAAGCGCACTCCTGTACTAAAATTACAATATACTTTATTACACTTTCAAAAACCCGCCCCGTGGTATCATAGTCAGCGAAGGCTGGCAAACTAATTTGATCTTAAGGCCACATTGAAAATTAAGATAATGAGGGGACCAAATTATAAAACAGCTGTAGTTCTATCATCTTAATTAAAAATATTTTCCAACTTTGTATATTATTTTCCAAAAAGAAAGTAGTGGGCCCTAAAATCTAAACCTTAATACTTTAAGCTCTCTGTTTACCCAATGTTTTGAAGCTTCTATTTGCAACAAACGATATTAATGATGGATTATTGCTTGTTACCTTACGTTAAAAGCAGCAATCTAATATCATATATCTTCTTAAAATTTGTAAAAAAACCATCTGGACATGGGTTTCGATTCTCGTGTTTAGATGACAATTTGAAATATAGAGGTAAATAATTTATTATCTGCTTCTAAATCTATTGCCAAAGTCACTTTGCTGAAAAATGTGTGTCCATAAGCCTTCATGTCTCGTGTTTGGTCCTCCTTCATGTTAGAAAACAACACTGTGACATACATGAGTTACCAATATACTTATTGCCTGATGATGGAAAGATAAAATACACGACACACAAGAGAATTAAACATCTAAAATAGTCAAACCCGACCCCCACACTCATTCCATTATTAAAAACATCTATTTATTTTGGAATTTAAAACGATTGCTTTTTGGCATAGCTTAAAGTGAGTGGACATAAGAGTAAACCATTTTAAAAATGGTTTTTCATAAAAAGATAAATGATTATTTTTATCATTTCCTCTAAAAGAAAATTTCACAAATATTAAATCTTGGCGATGAAAAAGTAAACCCATCTATGAACCTTAACACAACCATATGCCAATCTATAAGAAAAATCTGAATGTGTTTGTGAACAATGTAGTAGGTTTTGAGATCACATCAAATAATATAATGTTTTTCACAACCATTTTTTTTTTTTTTTTTTTTTTTTTTTTTTTTTTTTTTTTTTTTATTTTTTTTTGCGATTCAGGCAAGATCAATGTCTCGTGAGTATATATCGCCAACATCAAACAATCGTAGTTAGGTTCTAGCTCTTTGTTCCCATAGCCGCGAGCTGACGGCTTGTTGGATTCCATCACACATATAGTGAACTTGGTTTGGCATCATTTGGAGGGAAGGGGGAAGGGGGGGGGGGCAACTACAGTAAAGAACAAGAATTGAGGAAAACTTGAAG
The DNA here is from genome assembly GCA_039000515.1 of Timema cristinae. Taxonomy (NCBI): domain Eukaryota; kingdom Metazoa; phylum Arthropoda; class Insecta; order Phasmatodea; family Timematidae; genus Timema; species Timema cristinae. Next base: position 32,243 of record JBCFYV010009827.1, on the reverse strand, counting down.
AGGTTCCACTTTGTGTGTTTAAGTAAAAGTGTGTGTGTATTTAGTCCGATGTGTGGAATTGTATAGTCTAAACGACGTTTCCCTACTTGGAAATTTGAAGCTATTTGCAAAGCGGGTTGCAGTCTTAACTTGACGCAACTAAGTGTTCTAAACACTATCACACTTAGACAATCGATGTTCGAAATTGAAAGAGAGAAAATAAAAAGGGCAGATTCTCACCTGCGGAGGCTCTTGTTCAACCATTGATAACATTTTCCCTCTTCCTATAACGAGCTTATAGAGTCCTTTAATCTAAATGCAATCTGAAAACATTGATTGTTTGTTTAATTACATCTTTAATTTTCATATTTCATATATACATATGCTAAGCTAGACATTTTTAATCTACATCCTATCTAGGAAGATTCGTACACGACATTTTCGTGAACAAACCACTAGCATAGCGTTTTAGATGCATGATGGCTCGTAGCAAAGATTAATGTGGGGGGGGTGCGCTCAGAACATTTTTTAGCCTTTGTTTAAAATTGTGTAAAAGGAAAAAACAACATGTATAAAAAGAAAAATTTAATCAGAGATTGAAAAAATCATAACAAAAAACATTATTTACTTACTTTAACTTAAATTGTTATAGTATCAAGCTTGATCTATTCCATTTAAAAATTAAAATCCATTATTCTTGTTTAATTTGTCTAAAAAAGTTCAATAATTTTCTCTTTGATCTCTGAATGACATTGAGGAAAGTTTCTCCATTAAAGTACTGTAGCGCATTTAGTCTTTTTGTTAATAAAATAAAATAAAAAGAAAAAAAAAATTAATCAAATATAAAAATGAAAGCAGAATTATATAATCTAACTCTACACTCTTCTACACCTTATCACATTCAAGACTATAATACACGGTTTCTAAGCACAACACACGCTGGGTAGAAAAAAAAACATCCTTCCACCGCCATGCCAGAGCGGCACTGCGAGAGCAACGAAGTGCTCTCATCGGCCTGACCAGTCCCGCCTTTCTACCCACTCCCCTCCATGTGCGCATGCGTACAACACCAAACTCCACTCGATGGCACTGTGAAGCACACAGTTCCATAAAAAGATGTTTTGGTGTTTTTTTTTTCATAAACGGGGGATCGCTACTGATGTACTGACCATTAAGCTAAGGAATGATAGATTGTACTAACAAAAATAAAGAAGAATAAAGAAAAAGGGACTCATTATATTAAAAGTTATCGATAATATAAGTGGAAATTAGGGGGTGCTAGCAGGTCCGCAGTGCTAAACTCGAAGCCGTCTAGTACTTCGTAATTTTTAGAGATGATAATAAGGTTGCCACTTTTGATTCTTTTTCTAGCTTAGAAATAAGATAGTTTTAAATATAACTTTAATTGGAGATGTGTGGTTACTCATAATTGTTTGAACTTTAAAATGTGATAATAGTTCTTTTATAGATAACATTTGTAGATGTATTTTCCTATGAATACAATATTAAAGTATTCATTTTTGTTGGGTTTAATAAGTTCAGCATTAACATTTAACAGATACATCTATTTTAGTGAAAGAAATGACAAGAATTCGAATGTAATATCACTTGTTTTATAATTATAATGATTAAAATGTTAACAATGTCGGAATTCTATCGATTACTTCAAATGGGTGGAACTTAATAGTCCCACAGATGCATGAGTCTTATGTCGGAAGTCAAACATTTTTGTAAGTATAAATATCAGAATGGATATTTAAATTAAATTTAATACACATTTTTAAATTTGTTTTATTCTGATATACAATGGTGATTCAGGTCCTGTTGGTAACCGGTTTAAAAGATGCCTTCAAGATCTTTATTACTATAAACTAACGAATTCTCTCCAGACTATTCTATAAATGAATAATTCTCTTTGATATGGGAAGTATATTCTCTAATGTACTGCGCAAGCGCATCTCTGCATATTTGATGATTTTCAACAAACTCTTCAACTTGCCTTGTGAGGCCAGTAAATTTTTATTTACCGCTGTTCATGTTGCCTTAGAATAAATAATTTCAAATTTCACTTAAACTTGCAAATGTTCATATTTATTGTAATATTAAATTCCTTACAGTTTCCGTTCCACCCTCTTTTAGGCTAATGTGGCCTTAGCTAGAAGAAGTGGTGCTCGGTACACTGGTTAGGTTAGAGGGTATACGTGGACCAATAAGTTTGAGTAACCACTTGTTTAGTGGTTTATAATCCAACCGAGCTCGAAACCCGCAAAACCTTAGTATAATCACAGCTAAAACTTCCCTGTTAATATCCTACATAAATATGATACAACACTACATAAGAATCAATAAACTATTCCAGATATATTTCTACAATAACCGGCTGTTCGCTTTACGGGATCGCAGCACATCACATGTTATATAATACTAATAAAAAATGCCTGAATAAATATTCAAGATAATAAAACTTACAACTACAACCTTTAATTAAGTGGGTCTATAGATGTTTAAAAATATCGGCTGACCCTTTTCCCGGACACTTACAATAAAAACACCTGATATTAATCATATAATGTTAAAAGGTTAAAACCTGCCCTGAATATAGATCCTGTATAAAAGAAAACTGCACCGCAATTGGTTAGTAGTTTTCAGAGATACAGAGTGTCCAATTAATATATCCACATTGCTTGTTTATATTTTACCACATAAGTGTAGATATTAATATTATTGTGAGTTTTCATGGTTTCTCTTAAAGTTATAAATTTCGAATGACCACGAGTGGCATCATGCATCTTTGACAGCTACGTACAACATAGCCGCAAACAGACTTATAGTTGCTAGTAAAATAATAGCACGGCAATGTTTCAATTCGACTCGACTCATATGGCCGCAATGTTATTTGGATTCGAGGAAATACAACAGAGTTCTTGAGAGTACCCCAAAGGTAAAAGACCATGATGTTTGGTCCGGAGATCGAGGTGGATATTCAACAGATCCCTTTCGGACCTATTTCCAACCTCTCTGGAGCGTGCGATCCAAGTAACTCTCGCACAAATAAAGGGTCGTAGGATAATGAGAGTGGCGCACCAATCCTGTTGGAAGTAAAACATATATTCATGGCCAAAGAGCCTGATGATGTTGCAACATTCGAAAGTAAACGGTCACCTGTGACAGTCCCTTCCAAAGTAAAACCAGGCCAAGCAGGGTCCTCTGGAAGAATAGGCCTCACCAATCAATAATAACTGGATGACCAATACACATACACATACACATTCTAATGACAAAAGCGTGACGCTCAAGTTTATCGTCTGCTACATTGAGGGGTACAGAATATTACTGTTTCTTTCAATGTACTTATTCGAAAAAAGTCTCTGATGAATAAAAGTTGTTTTATTGTTTTGAAAAATAGTGAAGTATTATATACCACACTTTCCTGAATAAACATCTACATTAAAAGGGAATACAATCCAGTTTTACAGGTAACACTTACAAATACGAATAAACCTACATATTGAAAAGATGTAGTTATCATCCATATTGTTTACGTCCTGCCACGAATGCACTTATAGTAAAAGTTGGTTATAGACTGCATATTGGTTTCAGAAAACATATATATTGAAAAGTTCGAAATAAAATATAATGAACAAGGTATTTTAGAAACTTGATAATTACATTTGTTCTGAATGACAAACTTGTATGGATGCCATACATTCAACCTATCACTTAGTATATAAAGGCTTGTGGAAAGTATTATTATAATACATTTTTTAAGTTGCCCAAAAGTCTTTTCAGAAACCATATTATGTTGAAATTTCGATAACTACAATCAGTGGCGTCAGGAACGTTTATTTTGGGGGTGGTAAATATAATCATGGCATTTAAATAATGGGAAATAACATTTTAATTTAAAAAAACAATAAAATGTAATAGTTTTAATAGTCCAAATGTTGATTTTTTTTTCTCATTAATTATGGCATGCCAAACATTAGAATGAATACACACAAAACTAATTAAGAAATAAATATCTGATGCTGCTCAACTCAAAATGATTAAAAACCAACAAAATTAAAGTACGTTTCCCAAAACACCTTTGCCCAATATCGCCACTAGCTATAAAACCACTAACTATTCGCAATGTCAATTTGTCGAGTCTCTCAGGGTAATGCATTTAAGCAACATAACAGGTGATTTAGTCTACGTTTCCTCATCGTAGACGAAGATAGTTTTTATGCGTCCACATTGAAAAACTTCTTCTGCAGTAGCTTGATTACTTGGTATCACTATTGAGTTTTCAAATCTCTTCTGTGTGAGGAAATAAACTTCGGTTTTCTCGTGCAGGCCTTGAAATCGGTGAACGTGCTGAGAGATGCTAGAAAAATGAATGATTTTGCTACACATCGCAGCTCAGTTTTTCCAGCTCTTTTGGGCAAATACTTCTTTTGTTCAAACTTACACTCATGGGTTCAGTAAATTCATTTGACCTTCGAGAGTTAAGATTTCCCTCACAATATGCAGAACTCTTGAAAAATCTGGTTGGATGAACCTAGTATTCAATTTCTCCACAGATTTGGTGTCCAAGGTTCAAAGTATACCGACTTCATATATATCTTTGGGACGTTGCCCATTGGTGTGACCTTCTGTTTGTGTTTCATTGTTTTCGAGTCTTCTAGGACAACGACACACTCAAGCAACCCCTCCCCACGTGATGAGTGAAATACCAGACGGTATTACAACCCCTACCTCTCCATTCTGCTCAAACCCCTCCCTCAAGACTTTGGCACAAGTCACAGTGGAACTTGTAAAGTAACATACGCATCCACCTGTCGCGCACTAGCAGAAGGGCGTGGTGAGACTGTGATTGCTGTCAAGCACTAAGCGAGTACCTACGATAGGTCAGCTTCGCCAATAAAAACCACTCGAGACAGAATTATATTTATTTAATTAGGTTTACCATTAAAAGTTGAAACTGTGAATCTGCCTCAACAAGACGTTTCTGAATCTAAAAGTTTTATTATATTTGTTTTGAGAGCGGAGGGTAAAATTATACTTTTTACCCCCCTCAATTCTATGGGGGGGGGTAAATTTACCCCCCGTAACCCCATTCCTAGCGCCACAGACTACAATGAAACAGTTTAGCTTAAAACTGTAATTACTTGTTTGAATGACTCATTTATGTAGAAATCTTACGTTCAAATGATAATGTTAGTTTATGGGCTTGTAGGAAGTACACTATCTACTAAACCCTCATTCTAGTAATAATCCCAATCTTAAGGATTATTTCGTACCAGAATAACTATACATATATATATAATAATTTTGTATAATAAACGGCCATTTAGAATGAAGTAGAAATTTCCTTCTAGAAGGTCGTTTTTTAATCCCTAGACCAAACATACAATAGGCAGAGCACCTGCGTTGTGGAGAGCGCGATAATTCGCGAATGATAGATATGGCATTTTTTACTTTCATGATGTACACATTTTAGTTACCCCTGATTGCAAATAATGCTCAGAATTGTCGCGATAATTCGCGTAATCGGCGATTTAAGGCGCAATATTCGCGATTTTAAACGATGTCCGGCGATTTCGTCATTAGCACAATATTTTGGATATTGAAAAATAAATATTTTAAGTTTTGAAATGGCATTTTTAATTTCAGGATGTGCCCTTTTTTCGTTCATGCTTGTACCACATCCCTTCTTTTCCGCACGCGGCGTCGCTGGCAGGGTTGTTTTCGTTCTTGGGAAAACCAAGGGTCAGGACGCGCTTACATAGCTGTTGCCATTGAACCGTCAGCTATTGCATCTCTACGTTAGCTATGAAGCGAGTCTTAGCAAACAATTTTTCCAAGCAGCGCGGTCAGCAGTGCTTGTTGGGTTTGATCGCTAGCCTATCAGTTGCCTGCATAACGGTGAATACTAACGTGTGCGCAAGCAGTGGAGCGAGTCTTCTAATAAATACCCAGCACGCCCTGCAAACCAGTGCCATTTGATTTTATTCAACGCGTCACTGTGGTGTCGAGTGTCGAGAAGAGTTTGAAGAAGATTTTGGTATAGAAGTGTTGTTGTTTGAGTGTTTATGTGGTCAAGAGGGAAGGATGTCAGTGGCGCGTCAAGAGCCTAAATATAAGAAGTCTGGTATTTTAAGTGCACGACCGCGATGTAATTATGTGAAACTTTGCCAACGTTAGGGTAGAGTGGTCTCGGAACAATCGTGCGAAAAACAAGTGCTTCAAAAATCATGTATTGCTTAAATGCAAAGCCATCGACATCTACACTGCAAACATCTATGTGTGAGTTCGGGAAACCCAGCAGAAGCAAAGAGCAGAAAATGAATACATATGGACACTACTGCGATGCTGTTGAAAGTATGCATTTACTGAATTTTCACGCTTTATTAGGCCTACATTTTGTACTATGGCTACTGATACTGCGCGATAAGGGCCCTAGACTTTTGGTTTGTAAAAAAGCTAAATATAGTCCTAGTGTGAAAGAGCTCTGCTTTCTGGTATTGATCATAATGCTAGAAAGGTAGGGTGGTAGGGCCTAGGCCTAAGGCCTACCAGGCGCATGGAGGCGCCCTATTAAACGAGATTACGTGATCTCATTGGCTGCTAGTCCGTTACCATAGCAACCGTGGTTGTTAGTCGACACTAAAAATTTTGTCGAATATTGAGCGTAAATTGTAGACCCTAGCTGAGATTTAAAGCATAGTAAGGAATAACAGAACACTTGTTTCTGTTGGAGCCTGGGCTTAATATATTTTAACACCCTAGACATTATGTGGTGGGTCGACAACAAGCTTACCGAGCCTGACATACAAGTGACCCATTTTATCTGGTGGAGCCTACAGTAGGCCTAGGTTTGCTATCCCGCGTGGTCGAATTTCATATTATGGGCTGACCAGGCCCTAGGCCCCTACCTAATTGTAACTTGTATAATAAAGAAGTCTGAGGTATGAAATTGAAAGATAAATAAATATTGGCCCCTAAGGATACACTTGTTTTGTTGAGTCAACATTTATCTATTTAAGCGTCATTCAAACATTATGCACAAAAGTATGGCCACTGAAGAACTTAATGGCAATATATGTAGAATACCTACAAATGATGATTGTAGCCCATAGACCCAACCTGTTAAAAATAAAGGAGTATATTACAATGTGACTGAAAAGTTTCATTTTCTGTCTTACAGGCAAACTCCCCATGAGAAAAAATGGACCATCCCACCGTCAAGTCAAGGATGGAAAATACGTCCGCGGTTCCGGCGATCACCCAGTGCTAACCAACTACGGCGCGATAATGTACCAAGGTGCGGGGAGGCCGTTAAAAGCAAAAGATATTAAGGCCCATTTCGGAGGGAAGCCATTGTTATCTTTTGCGACGAGACCACCAACCGGAACGGAACTGTGTCTTTGCTGCGTACTCCTTGGGGCCCAGCTCCACCACCCCGCATCAGGGACTTTAGAAGGAGGAGTCACGCGCAGCAACATGTAACTTTGGGCCATGTACCAAGCTACCTGGATGCTGCCACTCGACCAATTGTGTTAGGGCATCCTTGACACAGACACAACTTGACATCAGTTATTCCATTGTGTTTGGTATTTTCACAGACAGTGCCGCCTTACATATTTGTGCGCCAGTACTCCTCCAGACGGTTTTGAGGACCAAGTTCATGCCCTTCACCTGCTGTGCCATAAACTAAATTTAATAGTGAAATTTGCAGACAACCTACGGGACTTGAATAATGTTGTTGCAAGGCTGAAAGGCATATTCCGAAATGCCCGTAAATTGAAGAGGTATTTAAATTGTTGTAATAAGTGCACCTTGGAAGAAAACTTTCCCCTATTTCCGCCCAAACCTCTACCCGATTCCCGTCCTTAACCGTGGTCCAGCTGGTTTAAACAGTGTGGAATACTTCAGCTCGTATTTAATCAGCTATACACAGCTTCCTGGAAGATAAGGACAGATCGTCTCCACAAGACAAAGCCTTCTTGACTGTTAACACTCGACTTCTTAAAACTCCGTTGAAGTACAGGCAGTGATTTTGTAATGTAGAACTGGTGAGGTGATCACAAAACCCCATTGTTGAACTTATAGAGTAAGTCACCCCAAAGGCTCCCGCTATTTGCAAGGCTAAACTTGCTTACAAAATGTGACTTGGTCCAGCAAAAGCCACTTAGGAGAAAATGAACTTATTGTTGGGTGCAGCTCCCGTTCAAGAAAAGGAAGATCCTTTGATTATTTTAAGATGTGTGGATCGAAGTCGCACATGAACTTGTACATACTTTTCCGGACCAGCTGCCGCAAATTTTAAACCTTTTTTATTAAGTTGACAGCACTTTTTTTTTCGACAGAGTTTTTTCCGTTTTGCCCAAAACATAATGTAATTTTTGGTTTTCATTTAATTGTTTAGTTTACCTTTTTTCAAAAAATTGTCTGGAAGTCTATTTTAACCCAAAAAGTCCCTAACACGAAAGTTTGGTAAAAAACATTTTTTTTAAACGCTTTTCTTATTCGATAATTTCGCGAAAAAAATAGGTTTTTTGTATTCACACGCTTACTCACCGCTTTTGGAAACTTAAAAAAAGAAAAATTTGGGCCCTTTTTTATTACCATAAAAGCAGGGGTCTGACTTAGGGTTTGGGGGTTTTGTATGATATAAAGCAAATTTCAAATGAGCTTCCTTTTAAATATCAATGTATAAAATTTGGGTACATCAACTTAAATTAAAAAAAATCTAAACAGTTTTAAAACTTTGAATGCTTTTAAAGTTTTTAAAACATTTTTTTTTATTTTAATCACTCACAAAATTACGTATCTCGATATTCCCAAACCCAATTTAAAGAACGATACAAAATGCCATATTGCCCTGTAGTGTGTAAGAAAGAAGGAGATACTGAAAGTTTTTTTTCCCCTTTTTACACAATGGTATCAGATGACAGCTCGAAAATGTCAGCCACAAATTTCCAAAAACCAGGTATATTATAGAGATGATCCACACATGCCGGATATCCCTGATAGATGACTGCCCGTTCCCACATAACGTTTGGGTTTTCCCCCTTTGACCGTAAACACCCCGTTTTTTGGCGATAACAGAAAAACCCTTAGTTTAAAAAATGGATTCATCAGACCAAACAATTAAATTTTCAAAAAATAAAACCGTATGTCATAGGATCCTAAGAACCACCACAAAACTCAACGGCCTATCGATTATCCTCATTTATGATGGAACAATCTCGGTTTTACAGCTTACACGTCTCATCCGAACAACGCATGTTAACACTACCTTCGAATCATCAAAGTTGTTATTTCCCCTTTTTTTTACGTTGGTGTATGAATATTAAATAATGAACACAATAATTTGAGACACTCTATATAAAATACCTGGGTGGCCCTTCACTGAAATCGCACCAAAGCACCGAAATTATACTCATATAATGTAAAAACCTGCAAGTAAAAGGTCTTTTCAAGAAAAAACTGTACGCAATCGATAAGTGTTACAGAACATTTAAATATAAATTCGTGAACTAATAGTAGTAACTAGGGTGGCTTTTGGGGAAACCCCCACTTCCGCAACGGACAAAACCCTTTTTTTCCCTGTGTTTGCGTGTTATTTTTGCAACACTCTCCTAAAATATCCTTTCCCCCCAACCCCCCCTTTCCCCCCTTCCCTTACACCCCCTCGCCTACCAACCTGGACATTTTGGGTTTTTCTTGTTTAAATTAATGATTGTAATTAATTAATGGGTAGGATGGGGGTTTGGGGAGTTTTTAATCATCGATAAGGGCCTGTAGTTTATTAGAACCTCGCGCTACGGCTGACAGGCCTAGAATGAACTTTAGTTTCCCCCGGGCACAAGGCTCTGTCCCCTCGAACCTCTCTTGACGACCGTTCGTGGTAGAGTGTGATAAATTTTTCCCCTGCCTTTCCTTCCCCCTCCCTGTAGCAACCCTGGCGCCAGTATGGGGTTTCGACGATCAGGACAAGAATAGATCGTGACCTAGACACCTAGGGTTTTCCCAATGACGTAACACGCGTGTTATGTCGCAACCCGGCCCCATATTTCGGGCCAACCCAAGACGATTTGAGACAAAAAATAAATATGAGGTCATGCCCTTTGGGCAACGGGTTTTTTCTCTGGCGCCAGTTGGCGGCAGACAAACAAGTCAGGACAAGAATAGACATGACCTCGACAACCTTGGTTTCCCAATGACTAACATCCATTTTTGTCACAACCATGCCCAGAATTCGACCTGACGGACGAGTTGAGACAAAAAATAGATCTGTGAGGGCAAACAGGGGGGGAAACCAAGGTTTGTATTGTTTTAATATAATCAAGATCTTAAGATTGGAGAATTCGGGAACTAAAAATGATGTTCACAAATTACAATAATAACTTTATCACAGTTAATGAAAGCAACGAGCATTGAGATTTCACGAATAAAACAACCTTTTATGGATAAAACATAAAAAAAAAGCCGTTCTTACACAAGTAAAACACGGGTCAAAATGGGGGTGATTAATGACACATGAGTCGGGCGAAGCGCTAGTTTCACTTCATAAAACTAACAAATGTAATTATTATAAAAGGCCCATGCGGGCATTATGACCATGACGCAAAAACGAATTTACAACCGTTAGGGCACGATACTCATAAAACTAAGATTTCTTAGTGTATAACTTAAGTAATATGAAATTATAACAAACAATTTGGGTATCATGATGAACAGAGCTAACAACTTATATAAGTAAAAAACAAGAAATGTCAACATTCCTAAAACATTGGAGATATATAGCTTCAGCTCAAGTTGAGGTTTGTAGAAACATGGCTTCTTTGATTCCTCACTGAGGACATATATCAGCCTCGCTGCTATTTTCCCCCATAAAAAAAGCCCCTCCCAATTTGAAACGCATATCACTGTAGGATCTCGATCAACTTTGGCACTGTCTCGATCATGTCGACAGATCCACTCAACTAACAGTATGAGTAAGGGGCCCAGGCCAAAAAATGTCACTGCGTGTATCAAACATCCGATCAATGTTAATAGGAAAGAAGGTGGTTTTTCTTAAATAAAGATCTCCCCAAAATTTTTAATACAAATCTGCAGGAGTAAAAACAGATTTCAAATCCAACATCCAAATCTCTCAACAATTTTCAATAAATTTTATTGTTGATCCAAATAGATGGCTCATTTTAGGGAAAACCCCCCCCCCTCATTTCAAAAAATTTTTTGGGAGCCTCCCAAGCCTTCATTTTGTACTTTTCCATGACTCATTTTAGCTCAGTTCTTTTTTTATTTTTTTAAGGCGTAGAAACCGGGGGGTCTTGGATGTCCGGACCCCCTGAAATTTTTTTTGGGAAAACCCTAAAGGGGGGGGGGGGACCACGCATACAACAAAAAAAATTAACAAGGATAGATTTTTAATTTTTTCTAGGTTTAATGTAAATGCTTCAGCCAAATACTAGTTAATTATTATTTAAAAAATTTACCCTCAATATGCAACTTGTAAACTTTCAATTTAAAAATTTGCCTGCCATATTTCAAATACTTTTTTTTGTTTAATTTTAAAAATTTGGATTGGAAAACAAAGACGTTTCCCTTTATATGAGTCCCCTTTGTGGAACCAGGAAAGTATGAATATTTCACTCTAAAATTGTAAAATCTTACTTTATGAACAGCAGCGGAAAGAGCGGCTTAAATAAAAGTAAATTGTCATAAAAAAATCGGCATATTATTTAGGGGAATACCTGGGGAAACCTCTATCTACCTTTAAACACCTTTACGCAAAGCACTATTTTGTAACTATAACTTTGAAACCTTTTCAAAGTTTGAGCCCGCACCGCATTACTTAGTTTGACAGTGTTGAATGTAGGAAAGGTTGTGTTTGTGTCCCGGGGTAAAGGATTCAGTATTATAATTTTGTTGCTGTTGTTGTTGCTAATGGGAAATAAATATTAATGTAGGGGTTTAAAAAATTTCATAAAAAAAAAGTTAAGCCTTAAAAAACAAAAAATACGCTTGACACCGGCAAAGTAAAGAATACAGCAGAGCACTAAAAGAGGTGAATTTTTTTATTAGTTTTTCCCCTCAAATTCACTAACAGCCGGGCCTTCTTATTTGTACTAAAAAATCTATTTTTGTTGGATTGAAGGTTTTATCTTTGGGGGGCCAGTAAATTTGTGATGTCAGATAGCCATGGGGTGGGAAATTCTATGGCACCAAACAGATTTAGTGGTACCGACTAAATAAATTAAGCACGTATCAACTTTCCCCCAAAGTGGCATAATTTTTTGAATTTAATAAAAAGTCAACATTCATGAAAATGTCACACAGTAATTTTTTTAAAATCAACAACATAAATCGTATTGCTTACACTTAAAGGCATCTTTTATGCTGTCGAAGGTAAATGTTTTTTAAAAAACATATAAAATATGCTATCAAAATGCAACATGTCAAAATATATTAGACTACATCTGGGGACGAGGAAAACGGGGGTTTTTAATCCGGGTAGGTCTCTGAGGATGATTTTTTTCCCAAAGGGTTTCCACTCTCCTTTTCCCACAAATGCGGGCAAAATTACTCTTTAAATGTTTCCTTCTCTCTCCCCATTAGAGCAATTATCAAATAAAATCTATAAACCTGAACAAGGTAAGACGTGGTGATTAAAAATATTTTTATTTTAAAAAAACTGATTAAAAAAATGTAAATAATATTTGGTACCATGACTAGTCCCAAATTCAGCAAAATCCCCTGAGACACCTGGTTGGCAAAAAGTTTCGCCTCCCTGTTTAGGAAAATAAAAATAAATTATGAGGTATTTCCGGAAAAGGGGAGGGGATTAACCCCTGAAAAGGGAAACACCCACCATTTGTACGGTTTTCCCACTATATATTAAATTGTATTTATTTATTGAGTTGTTTCCCAAACCCACATTTGTAATAAAAGGGCATTTGCTTGTTTATGAAAACAAATTATGCTACTCAGCACCAATGCATAAATTGTTCACAAAAATTTTTATGTATGTATTTTTTTTTTAAATCTATATTTGTTTATATAAGAGAATATGTCAAAAAACCCTATCTTTTTTCCACAAGTAGGTACAGGTAAAATTTTTATTAGATATTATATTAGAGAGAAGTAGATGATATTTCTAAAACCAATTATTTATAACTTTATTTCGAATTAGGTCTTAATATAATATTTACATTTCAATACACAAAACTTTGATTAAAAGTAATATTTAATATTTCAGAATCTAGCAAAACACACCTGTATCCTTCTCCCTCCAACACAGCCAGTACCACCATTTCCGACAACACCAACACTGCAGTATGTAGGGTATATGTTTTTATTTATGTGGCCATACACGAAATTTGGAATGAGTGTTCTTTGTCAAAATCTAAGGGGTTTACATGTTGGGTTTTGAGTTTTTGATATTCGATCCTAAAGGGGTGAAAACGGTAGGCGCTTTCTTAAAGGTTGCGCGCGTTTTTCCCGTAACTGGTTGAGTCGGAAACAATAATTTACCATGATCCTTTTTCAAAATCGAAGAAATAAAATTTTTAAAAACGATTTTTTTAAGTTTTGCAAAATTTTCAACTCCTAATGTGGTAAAAGTGGGAGGGTGGTTTTCCCGTATCCTTCTAAGCCACTTGAGCTGGAAAGATGAAATTGCAGGAGGTTTTTTTATTTATCAAAATCAACCCTTAAATGGAGTGAAGTGGGGAGGGGTGATTTTTCCGTATCTTCCAATCCACTTGAGTTTGGAAAGATAAAACCCTATTATAAAACAATCCCGTGCGAAGACCTTACGGGTCATCGACCGGGAAATTTTTCTGTGGAGACTGACGCTGAATCTGAATCAACGGTAAATAGAGGAAATGTTTTATAAAAATTAGTTTATTTTTCGATGAAAAAAGACCAGTGCTACGTAACATTTCTAAAAACCAAGCTGGGAAAAAATTTGCTAGAACCTATAAATTTCCCCTACTAAAGAAAAAGTTATAGACATTTTTGGGGGAAAATGTAGGAAGCAAACTAACAACAAGTAAAAGAAGCCAAGTGCATTTCTATGTAATCAAATCAATCTGATATTTCTCATATGGATCAAACGAGCCCAAATTTTGCGCCACGTTATGCTCGATGGAAATAAAATGAAGAAAAGTGGGATTTTTTTTGATTTCATTGAAACAAAGGGAAAACAAATGAGAATATTCAAATCTGATTTTGCTAAAAAATTTCAAAACGACAGAATTTATATTCAAGATTATAGAGGCAAGCATGGTAATAATGCTGCTGGCGATAGTTGTCCCAACATACTGGGCGTTCAGAGACGTATAAAGGAACTTAATAAGAAAAGCAGAATTTGTTGCATGTAAAGGATCCCACAAATAAGCTTGGCGGGTAAACGTGCAGCAGCATCTTTTTGACATTTTTGGAACTGTTGAACGTTTTTTCTTCAGGGTTTTTTTCTTCCACGAACCCTCGCCAAAAATTCTGACTCTAGTCCCCTGTCAAAGTTTTCAAGCGCTTAAATAGAAACTCGATGGGTGCAAGGGTAGAAGCTGTGAGTGTTGTAAAAAGAATCGAAAAACTAAGTGCTTAGAACAATTAAATGGCGAAGAAGAAAATACAGTTACAGGTCAGAAAGCTGGCGTGCTACTTTGGTGGGTTACAATAGTTTCCCTTCCTGTGCTTTCTTGGGGCCTGTGAGATTCCGTCCTACAAATTAACCACAGGACTACCTCCAAACAAAAAGCTTGAACATAATCAATTTGATCTAAAACTAAGGCTTTAACTGAAAATAGGGCGAACTATGAACAATTCAAAAGCATATTTTCAAAGAAATCTGTGATGATCTTGGCATAGTCATGGAGATTAAACGTTGATGTATAAAGAAAAATACCGAAGGCTGGTGAAGAATCATGAATGCGGAATTGGGGTACGAAACTAAATTGAGAGAAATGATTTATTCGTTGGACAGAGTGATCCAAGAAATTCTCTCAGATTTAAACAGCTTGTTCTTGCTGAAAAAATGTGCCTTCTTCACTCCGTCAAATATTTTGAATGACAAAACGAGTGTAAAACCAAAAAATTTAAATTGCGATAACATTAATAAGGAAGAGTTTCTCGTTGATAGAAAAATACATCAGAGTTATATTACAGTTGCTGCTAAGCAAAGACGAAACCGAGACGTGGAAGGAAGGTCCCCCTGAACATTTACAGTTTTATTTAAAAATACAGTTTTAGGAGCTCAGTTCCAAATAGTTTTATGTTATACTAACACGAATTTTCCTCACAATTACTGTTAGTGTTGCTACCTTTGAACGGAATTTATATAAATTTAAAGGGATCAAGAATTATTTAAGATATACAAAGAGTACTTTTGGTTTAGAAATCTTGCCCAACTGTCTATAGAACAGTAACTGACAAATTTAAATAGACTTCAATAATATCCTCGATAATTTTATCTAAACGAAAAAAAAAAGAAAAAGTAGAGTGTTGAAATTATATTGTTCACTTCTGAACGAAACGTGGTATCTTTTTTTTATACTCAACATCGTTTTGACCTTTTGTCGAAGTATGTTGTGTATTGAGAGGGGTGGCAAATTCAGGACCGCCCCGGGCAGCACAAACTCTAGCTAACGCCACTGAATATCACGTTTGTGATTATGTAAAATTTATGTTCACACGTATGAACATTATATAGCCTATCTATTATGTATGCACATAATTCCACTTCAATATGTAATGTTATTTTTATCTCCATAATGTATATATATTATATATAACTTTTTCCTCGTACCAACCCAACTACCCCCCTGCCTGCCAGCCTACCTCCTATCCACCTACCTACATACATACCTACCTACCTACTGACCTACCTAATCAGGCCATTCCCTTACGGGGTAGGCAAGAAACTGTGAATATAGTTCAAAAAACAACTTCATACTTACGTAACAGATAATTGATAGTTAAATTATACATTCAAATAAAATTATAATATCTTAAAAAGTTTCTGAGTTCTAAAATAATTTAGTTGGCCTGGTAATTTGTTTTAAGTGTGTATTTCAATGGTTTTCCAGTCTTTTTCCACCGCACATGTGGGTACACTTCCTATAAAATGAACCTTCCTAATCCAAGCACCTTAGCGTAATTATACATAAGCGTATAACACTAATGAGTAATAAAGAAGCGTTTGATAGAAAAATGTAGCCAAAATAATGTACACTTTCACGTTAACTTTCAAGTGGACCCCTTGTAAAAGGTTCCTTTCCACGACCCTTGGTTTTTGTCATTACAGACAATCAAAAAGTCGTCAACATAAATGGCAACTATAACAAATTTGACAATGACATGATGATAAATGCATGTTTTCGCATTCTTAACTCTTAAAATTCATTTTCATCAAAACATCATATAATTTCTCATACCATGCATGCTCTTGGGGATTGCTTCAACCCATAAACGGCTCGCTTCAAAATACATACTTTTCTTTCTTACCCTTAACCACAACATTTCAGTTGTTTTTTATAAACCAGTGTTATTAATTCACCGTTGTGAAAAGTAGTTTATACATTAATATGATATATAGTTAGATCTAGCTCACAAGGCAAAGCAAGAACAACTTTAATTGTAGAGATTATCATTTTAGTAGAAAGATGTTGGTATAATACACTGCATATTTTTGGAGAAACCCTTTGCTACTAACGTGCTTTAAATTGGGTGATATTTCCATTCAAATTGATTTTAATTTTGAATACCCATTTGCTTTTGATAGCCTTTTTGTCTTTGGCAAATCTACCAATGCACAAGCATCATTTTATTCGAAAACTAGATATTAGCTTATATTAGGGCCTGCCAAAAATCTTTATCCTCTCTAGGTAAGACTTTCGCTGACACTTTGTAGAATGTTTATGTCACAAGCGACACTATTAACACCGTAATCCGGATATTCCTTTTGTCTCCCTTCCTCAATGGATATCTTCTAGACTTAAGCCAAAATTTAAACCTCTGATTCAGTGGCATTTTCCTCGTAACTCGTCAGAAGTCTACGTTGAATCCAAAATCAGAAGACTGTCTTTGATTCTTCCCCAAATCTGAGTTTTGAAATTGAATGAAAAATATAACTGTCTTTTCTTCATTTTTTCAATCAGCTGATTCCCATTCCCCATTGTGCCAGACTTGTCTTCAAGGAAAAAAACATATCACGGAAAAGTAAACACTCCTTTTTGGATTTTCAGATCAATTAGACGGTAGACTTTGTGTGCCGAAATTGCCAAACAAAAATTAGACACTTACTTTTGGATTCAATTTCCTTCTATTTTGTTTTGGTAAAGTGTACATATCAACCAAAAACTCTTAAATGAATAATATCGTTTTTTGTGAGTCCACGCTTCATCAGTGTGATACACTTTACAGCTTTTGTGGGTGAACGATTTCCAGATAAATCACAGCATTTTCACCTCAGTCCAATATTGTTTGTCTAGATGATAGCATCTTGAAGTAGGGATCAAGTCTTCTCTGCTATAATCCTATAAAGCACGTTCTTTGACACCATTTTGTTCTGGAAGTGTGATAACGCTCTCTGATTACCTTTTTATGCTACAAAACTATAGAATTGTAAACCTCTTAGCAAACAGTAGCCCCCTGAGCGGAACGCTATTGAAATACATTAGCGGTGACGCTCAAGCTACTGGTTGGTGAATTTATGTTTTACTCGTGTCACTTTTGAGTCTTGTTTGAGTGGCTCCATGAGCGAAAGGCCGTAGTCTCATAGTCTTTCCATGGTGCTACACCCCCCGATAATGTTTATGCAATAGGAAATTTAGGAAACCTGCCTTGAAAACCACATAATAAATATACACCAGTTTTCTTACGAAGGACACATCTGACAGCAAGAAAAGTTACTAAACTTACTTTCACGAATTCATACGTCAAGTGTAATTTGCAATTGTAACTGTTGATACCAATATCTATAAAAAAATACAATAATAAAAATGAAAGAGTATAGTGTATTGTATATTATTGGATATTGTATCAATGTTAAAAGTAAGCAAAAATATGTTTTAATTTTCTAAATGTGCATCTAAATGTCAATTTTTATAAAATTGGGTATATAATTATTATGTATAAATGTGTGTCTTGTAACTCTCCTGTAACGGCCCCTCGTTTGGACGCCAATTGTAATGTTACTAAATTAGCTGGTTCCACGTTGGCCGCTAATTGGTATGCCACTATGTTTCAAAGTCTATTGCTAGGGGTCCACACGTTGTGAGCCTATTGTTATCTTACGTAATAGTTATTATTATTCCTCGACATTGAGCTTCACTTTTTGTGATAGACATAAATAACGTCAGATAAAGTTGGTATTGGTTTATTCAATGATGGTTATTGATACTTGTATAGAAAATGACCATGTTGCACGAGCGCTGAGCACACGTCCGTCCGAGACAATGACTGACATCACAGTAAGCTCTGAGATTACGTCACTCGTGATATACTCAGTCCAATGGAATTTATACTAGAATTTTAGTTCGCGAACACGTAAGAAAGCATACAGAATGGCCGAGAACCGACACTGCCTCAAATTGAACGAACATCTATATTATTCTGGGTTTTTCGAGAGCAGGAATTTAAGTTTTAAAATACTTTAACATTGCAATTTTGACTCAACTTTACGTCACACACTGATGTTAGTTACAGTAGCTGATGCCTCCTAACTTCGGGGCGTGAACTTAAAAATACAAAAATAGCTAGTAATTTCCTAGTTAGAATCTGGTAATTATCATATTTGAATAATTTAGAAGAAGACTTTTTTTAAGCGCCAAGTATAACATATAAAATTCAGATAAAAATTATATATAATTAATAGGAGAATATTGTCACATGCTTTCAAATATTTCTTTAAGGTCAAATAAAGGACATTACAGTCTAAACAAAAGTATTTGTTAAATAAATAACTTAGCATTTCTTTTTTTCTTTGTAGTTTATAACATTATTTGTTTTTGCATATCACTATTATTGCATGTTGAAAAGTGGTATTTTTAAAAAATATAAAATAATTAATTATTTAAAAAATTGTCTAAGGACTACAAGTCAACGACTAATTCAGTCACTTTTATTTTTTAAATAAACTTTAACTTTTCCCCAATCCTGCATAAGCCACTGAGTTTTTAGTGTGTTATCATTCCCACACCCAGCTAAAGAAACAAACAAGTTTCAATGGGAGCTAATTAAACATTTGTAAATTGTAAGAGAGTCAGAGGAGAAAAGATTATCTTCATCTACTCCCGCAGTCACGATATTCATGTCAATGCTGACTACATTACGTGAAAAATACAAGATTAGATAGCTGGCGAAAAACAATATAGAGATACCAGCAACTTGGCTACGCCCATGAAAGCACTAATCACCAAATTTAGTTATATTAGTGCTAAATTAGTGGTAAACAATGAAAGCAAAATTTTCGTTAATAATCATATATTAAGATGGGATAATTATTAAGGTTGAAAAAAAATCCTCCCATTATACAAGGGACCATAAAATGAGCTAAAAAATAAAATCTGCATTCATTTCATACTAATCCCTCATTCTTTAGTCTGTTTGGGTGGCGCTTGTACCTGCCTGAAAAATCTCAATCTTTTATAAAATGAGAAATAGTTTTTCATATGAATTTTGGAAATTTCGAGCTCCTCTGTTTCACCAAAACCAATTAGAAATGTAAAGCATTTAGACTAATTATATGAATTAAATTCCACTACATTCCTACATTTCTAAATTTCATATCTCTCCTAAAGGTTTTCTTCTGTTAAAACCCCTCCCTCCTATTTCCCAGAGTTCCTTTTAAAAATTTAAAATTATCAGACTTTTATGATTATTTGGAGAAGTCCCTCTAAATTTCTGCCGAATTTAAGTTTTACTCCACAACGGGGAGTAGATGTTTCAATCAGTTTTGAAATTAGGAAATTTGGAATTGGGAAATTTTATATCTGGGTGATTATCTGTGATGATACTTTAACCTGCATGACATATTTCAGATTTTTAGTTCGTTTAGAATGATTAGATTAATTCATAGCCTTTTATACATTCATATATAAAGGTTTTCAGTAAACTAACCCGTGAAACAAATTTTCCCCCAAAAATAAGTGACTATATATTTTTATTTGTCAAATCAAATAGTCCCCTGATATACATTTTAATCAAACCCATTAAAGTAATTATTGAAAGATTTTGAATTTTCAAGTATTACTTATCAGTCAACAACCCTTAAATTAAGGGCTAAGGTAAGCAACAAAAAATATCCTGAGGTAGTGGTTTCACCAAAGGATACAAATTTGCCGGCACAAAATATATAAATTGTGCAACTTTGCACCAAGATGTGCCGTTTTTTATTTGCTCTATTTTACTATTCCCAAACAATAAGAAGTCTAGTGGAAACACCCGCCTCGGTAGTGTAGCTAGCTAACGCGCTAGTTTCGTGTTGAGCTAGGCTGCCGAGGACTGGGAGAACGAGGTTCGAATCTGCTCGAGTGAACTAGGGATGGTTTTCCACTCTACCTCCACCCAAATGAGAGTTCACTCCTCTAAATTCAATCTTCCCCATTACTAACCCAATAGCGTATAAGCGTATAACCAAAAGGATAGTAAGAATGTGTTAAAGTTTTTTTTCATCTGCGGAAACAGCTGGCGATGTCACCAAAATGTTATCATTTGCGCTCTTTGAGACCAATCCGCGAGAAAAAGCTACTTCCTAGTTTTTTAGCAATGCGTTTTACTACCCTTTTGAATAATCATTTACTTTACATCCATTACTGTTACCAGCCTGTGGCCTGGGTCAGTTTTTTATTCAAGTCATATTTTCAACTACCGGCTTGCTAGGCCTGTCATAACTTCATATGACTTATAATCTAAGACTAGGACAGGCACAACATCCAGTCCCCGGCAGTTAATCTATCAATGTAATAGGGTAAACCTATATTCTCATCAATGATACATTTTCGGCCATGCCGGGAATCGAACCCAGGACCCCTAGCTCAGTAGTCAGACACGCTATCGACTGAGTTAAGATGTCGGACTACGCCCAAGTACTAATTACATTAATATGTTAGGGACAAGAAAGATTTAATTTAGATTAAGTGTACCCGCTTCTGTGTGGAGGGAGAGTGGAAAACCATTTATGAAAACCTCCCCCAGTACACGCGACCGGGATTTGAAACCCGATATTCCTGTCATTGGTGGGACAGGCTATTGCGAGAGTGACGCCTTAGACCATGTGGCCATCGAAGCGGGTGCTACGTTATTAAAATATCTAATGAAATTTACATGAGCTACAAATAATTATTAAACAATTTTCTTATAAGCTAGCAATTTAATTAGAGTTGGTATGTTTTTGGATACTTTTAGAACAACAATATTATTCATTATAGAGTACTTATCTATATAATTAGTTTAAATCTTTAATTGCACTAATATAATATAATGTTTAAAATATGTTTTAAAAATATACTTGTACACCATATTTAGTGACGAGATATCGTCGTTAGTGGTGTAGAAAACCTCTTTGGATCTAGAAAAATATTATTCAGGCTGTTGTTCTATTTGATGCGTTATTTATCTTATTATAATAACGGCACTATGTGAATGTAAAATGTAAGAGTACCAGGTAAGGAATATATAATTATGAGACCACTACATCAAAATTTATTTGAAACTTTATTGTGTGCTTAAAAGACGTATGTTATTTTATTCTCTCATCATTAAAGTGTATTCTGAGGTATTACGGTAATATAGCTAAATTGATCGAAGAGACACGATCTACAAATTGCGCCTACTCTTGAATGAGCGCAAACTAACGGCGCAAATTTGCTCTCAAACTAAGCCTGCTCTGGTTTATTATTATTATTATTATTATTATTATTAGCATCGCGTCTTACTACCCTTTTCGGGTTATACGCTCTTACGCTAATGTGTAATGGTAGGGTGATGTTAGATGAAATGGAGGACCTACAGTTAACGTGAAATCCGAACCACGGTGGAGGCCGGGCATTCCTCACATTCACAAGATGTATTGTCAGAGGTGAAGGAAGGGTTTGATAATCAAATAAATCTGTGCCGGGACCGAGGTTTGAACCCCGGCCGCCAGCATAGAGCTCCAACCCTTACCCCTAGACCACCAGGTCACCCTCTGGTTAATGAATACGGATTTAGTCGCATATTTCACAGCTGCGCCGGTGATTTGCTTCCTTTAGTGAATTCAGAGGATGGTAACCATATAACAATATAAATATAACGTTTGAACCCAATTCATCAAACTGTTACGAATCCAAGAACAAGCACAAACAGACAGTCAGACATGGGGGGGGGGGGGGGCGCACTTCCTTGGGTTGAGTTGTACAGACTACGATACATAAAACGTAAATATTCTTCATAACCTTGTAGTCAGATATTTTCACGAATACAATACTTTCTCTTGATATGAGAGTGCTAGGTGGCGTATGGGAACCCCGCTTCCGCCAACGGGTCAAAACACCCACATCCTGTTTTGAGTGACCTGCTTTTCCACATCTTTACCGTATTCCCCCACCCCTGACCTACTTTCCTCTGATTGGTTGCTATTAATATCTTCCTCCCCACCAATTTTGACCTGCTTTCCACATCCACCTCCCCCCTCCCCCCTCGACTACCAACCCTGGACATGTTGGTTCTTGATGATTGTTAATAGATATTGAGGTAATTGCCCGGAAACGGGCTTTTCCCTGGCGCCAGTATGTCGGGCAGACAAGACAAGAATAGATATTGAGGTCATTGCCCCGGGCAACGGGGGTTTTCCCTGGCGTCAGTTTGACGGAGGGCTCGGCACGAAGCTTGCGCTATGGCTGACAAGCCTAGAATGAACATCGGCTCTTCTGTCACAAGGCTCTGTCCCGGAACAAGCAGCATGAACCTTGCGCTATGGTGCTTTGTGGTAGGTGTGGTAATTTGTTCCAGAGACCCCCCTCCTCCTTCGCCACCCTGACGCCAGACTGCCGGGGCGACAAGTGACTTCGATAACCTTGGGTTTTCCCAATGACGTAATCATCGCAACCCTGGCGCCAGGTTGGCGGCAGACAAGTTGGGACAAGAATAGATCGTGACCTCGGCAACCTGGTTTTTCCTATGACGTAATCATTGCGTGTTATGTCGCAACTCTAGCATCTCTAATTATGCACAATCAGGGGCCTCAGAATCCCCAGTTAGGGGCCACTACCCCCGTCACAAGTCTACTAAAATTGTTTTTTTGGTAGCGTCTGTCGAAATGTCTGGAAATGTACCTCCACCCGCAGCTCTCGGATCGGACAACCTGGGTATTTTCCTATGCCGTAATCATTGCGTGTTATGTCGCAACTCTAGCATCTCTAATTATGCACAATCAGGGCCTCGGAATCCACAGTTAGGGCCACTACCCCCTGTCACAAGTCTACTAAAATTGTTTGTTTGGTAGCGTCCTGTCGAAATGCATGGAAATGTTCCTCCACCCGCAGCTCTCGGACCGGACAACCTGAGTTTTTTCCTATGACGTAATCATCGCGTGTTATGTCCCAACCCTGGCGCCAGTATGTCGGCCCGACAAGACAAAATAGATATTGAGGTCATTGCCTCGGGCATCTGGTTTTCCCTGGTGTAAATATGTCGGCCCAGAATAGATATCGAGGTCATTGCCCGGGGGGGGGCAACAGGGTTTTTCCCTGGCGCAGTATGTCGGGCAGACAAGACAAGAATAGATATTGAGGTCATTGCCCCGAGCAACGGGGGTTTTCCCTGGCGTCAGCTTGACGGCTCACGAGACAAGAATAGATCTTGACCGCAACAACCTTGGGGTTTTCCCAATGACGTAATCATTGCGTGTTATGTCGCAACCCTGGCGCCAGTATGTCGGGCAGACAAGACAAGAATAGATATTGAGGTCATTGCCCCGGGCAACGGGATTTTCCCTGGCGTCAGCTTGACGGCTCACGAGACAAGAATAGATCTTGACCTCAACAACCTTGGGGTTTTCCCAATGACGTAATCATTGCGTGTTATGTCGCAACCCTGGCGCCGGGCTGGCGGCAGACAAGACAAGTTGGGACAAGTCTAGATCGTTTGACTGGGGTATAAATAGAACCCCGATCATTACATTCGGTCATTTCAATTTGTAATTGGCTAACATAAAGATCGAGATGAGTTTTAACGCTCTGGAAAACGGGATGAATTTGAGTAAGTTTAATTCGTTTTGTATATTTTAATGGTTTCTAATTTGATTGTCATGTCAGTCTGTACAGTGGTATTCTCTTCTTCTTTGTTAGATGAGGAGCCCATGACGCTCGGCGTGGCGGCGCAACCTGTGGATCCCACTAACCTGGACCAGTTGATGCAATTACAGATGAGGGGATTTGTAGAGTGGATGGTGACTGGTCATGGGTAATTAGCTGCCTATGATAGACTTGCCAGTGTGTTTTTTATTTTCTGTAATTGGTAATTAATATGTATTTATTTAATTCAGACTACTGGGATCCATATGGGCTGGATGAGGGCCTTCTGGGCAGCGTAGCGACAGGCGTGCCGACATCTACCCAGCCGGAGGCGCCCCCAATGGTCTGTGCCAGGCACGACGTCGCAGACGTACTCAGGCCCGTCCCAGGCATCCTCTTTCCTGCGCCCCTATCGCCAGCGTCCCCTCTGTTTGGACAGATTTGGACACCATCGACAGGCTGATATGTAAGTATCCACTAGTTTGAAAATATACTATATGTGTAGCTCATGCTCTCTCTCGCTCACGCAAACATAGTTATATCGGTACTAGTTCGAAACCTCTTGTCAGCTGCTCATTTCAAGTCAATTGTAATAGTTCGTTTAGTGAACAAGAGAATGCGGGAAAATTTATATTGTTCAGGTGGTCTATGAATTTATGTGGGAGGTTTTTTTTCTAATAGATTTTCCACTCTCCCTCTATGCAAAATGCGGGTGCACTTCCTCTAATTCAGGGTTACAGTATTTATTATTGTAAACAAAATATATTCTCTAACATTAAACAATATTTAAAGTTGTATTTAATATTACATAGGAATTTATGTTGAAAGTTTTTTCTAATAAGATTTTCCATTCACATCGCTCACGCAAACACCGTTATATCGCCACTAGTTCGAAACCTCTTGTCAGCTGCTCATTTCAAGTAAATTGTACTAGTTCGTTTAGTGGACAAGAGAACGCAGGAAAATTTTATATATTGTTTAGGTGGTCTAGGAATTTATGTGGGAGGTTTTTCTAATAGATTTACCACTCTCACTCTATGCAAAATGCGGGTGCACTTCCTCTAATTCAGGGTTACAGTATTTATTATTGTCAACAAAATATATTCTATAACATTTAACAATATTTAAAGTTGTATTTAATATTACATAGGAATTATGTTGAAAGTTTTTCTAATATATTTTCCATTCTCCCTCCTTGCAAAATGCTGGTCCACTTCCTCACGCAGGAAAATTATATATTGTTTAGGTGTCTAGGAATTTATGTTGGAGGTTTTTTCTAATAGATTTTCCATTCTACCTCCTTGAAAAATGCGAGTGCACTTCCTCTAATTCAGGGTTACAGTATTTATTATGTCAACAAAATATATTCTCTAAAATTAAACGATATTAAAGTTGTCTTTAATATTACATAGTAATTATGTTGAAAGTTTTTTCTAATAGATTTCCATTCTCC
Organism: Timema cristinae; assembly: GCA_039000515.1. Classification (NCBI taxonomy): domain Eukaryota; kingdom Metazoa; phylum Arthropoda; class Insecta; order Phasmatodea; family Timematidae; genus Timema; species Timema cristinae. The sequence continues at coordinate 6,539 of JBCFYV010009827.1, read as the reverse complement.
CTCCTTGCAAATGCGGGTGCACTTCCTCTAATTCCGTCTACCCAGTTTAAGTGACTAATTTTCTTTGTGTAAATGTTATTTATTATGTCAACAAAATATATAGTTTCGCGCACTAAAATTTACCCTGCGCTGTGTTGGCTATAGCGTTTGTTTCGTGTAGAGCCAGACGGCCGCGGCCGAAAGAGTTTGAGGTTCGAATCTTGCCTTATTAAACTAGCGGCGTTTTTTTCACTCATTTGGCGGAATGTTGGTTTCAGTTAAAGCAATTATGTAACATATTTTATAAAAAATACGCGCATGTTTGTAACAGTGCTTACTTTGACCTGTGTTATAGTTGAATTGGAGACCATAAATGGAGGGACAGTCTTCCCACCGCCACCGGCTACTAGTCCTTCTCACCACACTGCAGGGGTGCTGACTGCGAGCCAGGAGACGGTGCGCGAGTCCCAGCTGCAGTGCGGGAGACTGGGATCGTGGAGCCGGCTACAGCTGGTACATCTCGACCCCTCAACAGGGATTTAGTGGCCCGGTAAGTCAGATAGGCGGGGCATTGCAAAATGGCGTCCCTCTTCGTATCGTTGAAGAGAGGATTAAACAATTGAGCGTTTCTTTTATACCGGTAGAGAAATTACCGTACAGCTTGGTGCTCCAGCAAGCGATCGTGACGCATTAAGCTGGCTTGAAGAACAAATTACTAATTTGCTCCATCGGCTGCAGGACCATGGCGTTAGCGCCGATGACCACGTCGCTTACTTTTGAACAGCACTGACTCTACGTTGAGCCCTGTGTACGTCTCATTTAGGCGAGCAGACCAGTTAGACGCCCGAGCAGTGCTTGATAACGTAAGTCGCGTGTTGCAAAGTAATACTTTGTTTTTGAGTACAGCACCCCTGTACGTTAAACTCTGCCATTTTAAGGAGCCTCGTGGGAGTGGACGATATTGTGATAAACTCGCTCCCACAAACACATATAGCCGTAAAAACCAAGGGATCATTACGTTTCCCAAAATGACGACACACTTTGCCTAGCCCGTGCATTGGTTGTCGCCAAAGCTATATGTGATAATAAAAGAGAACCAGGATGTATGGACGTGAACACCGTTAAACAGATCAAAATGGGTCGTTTCATTCAAAAACTCAAAGCAGAGGAACTATGCCGTGATGCCCGTGTGAATCTTTTGAAAGGTGGTGGACTCACTGAGCTGAAACAATTTCAAACATACCTCTCCGAATACAAAATCACAGTGTTCAGGGAGCGTCGGGGGAGACAGGTCCTATATGAGGGGCCTACTCCCTCCGAACATTCCTTTAAGGGGCACCTTGATTGGATGCCGTAGAGATAGTTTACGTTGTTGATGCCGACGATACGTAATAGAGGTGCCACAATGTCACCCACGGGCTGAGGCTCGACAATATCCGTGTATATGTACATTGCGAGGGCAGGCCTAGTAGAATGTTGGCGGCGTACGGAGACTTTGGTACTTTTAATCAGATTAGTCTTGGGATCGAAACCGAGCTGTAGACTTAGTTGGCTTGATAGAGTCAACAGCTGTATATATGGTGAAGAAGAGATAACTTCCACTTTTTGTTTGGGGTTTGTGTACTTGAATACAACTCCGGAATCCCCTTTAAAAGCCTCTACTTCGTTTAGAGCTTTGATCAATTCGTGGATAGTGCTGTAGTTTCCAGCAGGGATATGATCCTTGAATATTTGTTCCACGCCGTTAGCGTCCACCCAGTTGTACCATACAATATTTGGCCTTCGGTACGGGTGGTGAAAGAACAGGATATTGAAATTCAGCCAGAGCGACTTCCCACCGCCCTTCGAGTGTAAGACGGTAAGGAAGCTGCGTGGTGAAATTCGTGAGGGTATTTTTCGGAAATATCCCATAGAGCTGTCGCTCGGCAAAGTTATGTAAAATTGGTCCTTCATGGTAGTGCGCTGTCGTAACTGGCGGGAATCCAGGAATTAAACTTGGAGGGGTAACCTTTCCCCTGCACGTACACTTTCTTTCTGGCGCCTTTACCCTTGACACGTAGTATTTTATCAACTTTAAAAGTTTCAGGGAGACGTAACGCGTTGCAATTCAGGTTCGTAAAACGTCCCCTCCACTTCTTCGCCGTCAAGATCGGTGAGTCTGTAGACGACAGGTTGTCGCAACACGACACTACTGACTTTGAAAATCTCTTCGCTCCAATTTGCTTTCGTAGCCCTTTTCAAACAGCATTTTGGATTTGCTAATACGCACCGTGTCACCGACTTTTATTTTAGGCTTCGAGCTTGGACGCCTTTTGCCGTACAGATTATCTCTGACTTGAAGCACGCTAGTTTCTGAAACGTCGGCGGGCGCCATATTGATACTGGAATGCTTGGAGCCGTTGTAAGCGTCGACTAGGGCTTGGAGGACGTCCACATACCGATACGTGTTATTTTTGGTAAAGTAGCGCCACATGCGTCCTTTCAGAGTTCTATTGAACCGTTCCACGATGCTTGCCTTCACGTCTGGATTATGAGTGGTGTAGTAATGCACGCCTTCTTGCTTGAGAAATTTCCGGACTAGCCGTGCCGTGAACTCTGTCCCCTTGTCCGTCTGTATGCTTAGAGGTTTACGGCCACTTTGCTTGAAAATGTCCTGAAAGGCGTCTCTCACTACGCTCCCCGTCTTGGATGGAAGCGTCCTCGCCCAGGCCATCTTACTAAACACGTCGATGACGGTGAGCAAGTACACTGCACCGTCGTTGTTTTTCTGAGACTTCTCATATCGTTGAGATCGGCTTGCCAGAGATCGTCAATGTTTGACACCACGTACTTGTTGCGTGGAAATTTTTTTACCACAGGTTTGTGTAAGGTATAAGCGTCCTGCGCACGAAGCCATTCTCGTACTTTTTCGGATCTTTTTTGGACGCCTTTATGAGCGACGCCGCCCCTGCAAACCCTGCAGGATGAGAAGGGTCGTAGTAGATGTCGGCTAGACGTTCCATTTAAGCTCTGAATGGCAGCCACCGGTTTTTCGTCCACTCTCTTCAGTTTCTTCTTCTTTTGGGCGTTGCGACGGTGTAAGTGGTTGTGGTACGGGCGTCGGATCTCTAATGGGCGCCAAACGTTTCGGGTTCACAATAAATTCTTTCGGAACGTTTATATTTTGCAGCGCCGTGAGAAACTCTCGCCACCCTGACGGTTCGCTGGTCTTCTTGCTCTGACCAGATCGTTGACTAAATCCACAATATTGGATCCACGAAGAGGCGTATCTTAATACTCACTTCTCCGTTTGAGTCCCAAGAGATGCCGCCTCGGGACTTAATATGTTCTAGTAAAATTTCAGCTTTTTTACGTGCCTGTGCTGGTACAGTATTAAGTACAGTTGGGATGGGAAGTACAGACACTTCAGGGGTGGTAGTGGTGGGGGTTTCAGATGGCGGTGGTGTTGACTAAAGTGTAGATAGCGCTGTAGCACTTGTTGGTATAAAGTCCATTTAGACTTGTCGTCAAGTTTTGAAGCGAGGATTTTTTCCATTTCCTTGTCCAACTCGGAGACCACTAGATTTGTTGCCGAGGCTGTTTGTTGGTGGTGTTGCTCGTAACGGTGTAATGTTTCCGGGACACCAATATCATCTTTTTCGTGTGTTCCATTATTTACTTGTTGAATAAGGAACCGAGGACCCCGCTGATTAAAGGGCTAAAAGTAAGGGCAAGAACGCTCCTCCTTTCTGAACGAGTAGTCGTCTCTTCTTCTTCCAGCACTCTCCTCGTTTGACCAGCTTGCGAAACACCTGCTTGTGAGCACGTAACTTTGTCTTCTGCGCATTTTTCAGCGGTACCGTCCTTTTTAAGTGTTGTAGCACACTCGCAAACAGAGTCAACCAGTTTCTTGTCGGCCGTTTTCATCAAGGCGACACGTTGCTGAGGGTTCATGCGATACATCGCACGTAGCAGAGGGGCCTGCTTCAGCACTTTGGGACTCATGGTTATGAAATGAATCTGTAACGGGAAGTGTCGTGTTTTTATAGCTTTTGCGCGGTAGATACACGCAGCAGCCGACATTTGTGCGGTTCTATATCTGAACCATTCTGGTGTACCTTGTTTGAAATCTAGCAATATATAGCCGTGAGGCGTACTTGTAGCATCGTGTAAGCCTCTTGTAAAACACGGGATTTTCAGGACAGACTTGTCGTGCAAAGTGTTGAATCTGAGCTTTATCCCTTGGATTTTTAAAAAAGCACGATATAATGTGCGTTTAAGGAAATGTCTCTTTGGCCCTTGCCCTGATGGAATATATTTTGTGTAAGGTACATGACGCTAATATTTTGATGGTGGCATCCTTTGGTGAAAAGATCGACGACCACTTCGTTGGCTTCACGCATCAGGTCGTCCAGGATAATCAGCTGTGGAGAGTCATTACAGACGTCATCCATTTCCGGCAAACCCTTACAGAATATGACGTGGGGACTTGTCCCGTCTTGTTCGAATCCCGGTTGCCATAAAGCATAATACCATGTGATTTTATCAAATTTAACGTCACAACATTGTGTCCAAGTGACGGATAAAGTCTGCTACAAAATGTGACTTTCCACAGCCGGACGGGCCGCTTATGATGGCCGAAAATGGATGTTTCAACTTGTCCATAATGTTTGAGACTGAGCTTATAAGCTATATGAGCTTGTATTTATAGGATAGGAGGAGGTGAGGGTGTAGACGTTAAAACACAAACATAGCAATTTTTACAATATTTATTTACAATCAGGAAAAAATATACACACAGTGTAAAGTATAACTGTGAATATTTACAATATATATTGTTTGTATAAACATAGCTGGTTTTGTTTACACACAGTGAAAAGTATACTGTGAATATTAAAATATAGGGGAATAGTGCCTCGTACTAAAAGAAAATAAATATATATTGAATAGATTTAAAATAAAAATATATACAATCAGTCTGCCATATTTGACTGAAAAAAAATATATACAAACAATGTATTAGATTTAAAATAAAAATATATACAATCATTATCAGAAAAAAATATATATACAAACAATGTATTAGATTTAAAATAAATATATATACAAACATTGGCAAGAATTAAAATATATACAAGCAACTAATTGACTAGAAAAAAATCAGGTAGGCAGAGGACTGTACTGGCAAATAAAAAAATATAAAAAAAATATCCCGGGTGCATAAAAAAATATAAAAAAATATGCTTGTTTTCATGCAGAAAAAAATATGAAAAAAAATCTCAAATCTTTGAAAATGGTATGTCAGTGGAACTGTCTAGAGTGAAAGAAAAAAAGATGATTATTCAGCCCGTCTAAATGATCACCTTTTATTCGTGGCGAGCGCGTTTACAAGGACTCTGATACCCAAACGGCAACGTATTAAATCATCTGTTATCCGGCGTTTGGTGTACACGGCCGGTAGACTTTAGCCTGCGAAACGGTACATACAGTCGCAAGACCTTTTCTTACAATTTTGTTGCGGTATCTGTATGTATCTTTCCGCAGCCTGTTCGGTGACCATCGCTTTCAAAAACTTCAAAATTAACATCGTTCCGGTTGCCATAGTTTATGGTGATCCCGCGAACCTTGCACACCGTTTTTGTTTTGGCGGATCACCGCCAATGCAAACATCGGTAAGCGTAATTTTGGGACCGCCAGATACAAGGCGCTAATGTAGCTTTCCGGACCGAATCCTGAAGTTCATCTGTGAGGTCACCAAAATGTCTCGTCGGTGACTCCAATCGCCGGCGTTCGGTGAATAGAACGCTATCTGTATCATGATATAAAACGCGTCCACCAATTGTTCAAGGATGCTGTATAAGTGCAACCTAGCCATAGCAGTCGTGTAGCACGCCACCGCCACACTCGTGCTTAGGGTTAGGGCGCAATGCGTCACGCGCATCCTTGTAATTGAGGAACATAACCTCATCATTTACACAATCACGCTGTCCCGGTGATACGGATCCGTTCAGGTACTGTGGACGCCTGATAGTCGTTGACAACGGCTACGTGTGGTAAATCGGGTCTTTGCCCAAACTTTCCCCATAGTGAATTTAAAAAAGTTTAGCCAGAGTGCGGAGACCAGGGTTTTTACAAACAGAGCCGAAAATCTATTTTACCCTTCCCTTTCCTCATAATTTTGAATGTAAGCTAAACTTTTCCTCCTGTGAGGTACACCACTCTGGCCATTCCGCTGGCTTCTTGTTTTAATTCAAAAAAGTATCAATGTCCCGTGAAACAGGCCGCCAGAACGCGTCTGACGGTCTAAACAGATACATTGTACTCCCACACTTCGTGCACTGCTTCAACGGTGTAGCCTTTCTCAACGGCTTTCCGGATCTCGTCAATCACCCAGACGCCTGTCAACCAGCGATCTTTTTTGTCGTTGTGCTGACACGCGCCTTGGTTTTTCTCCTCCCGCATTTCCTGCACAAGATGAACATTACGTTGTCGTGCATACTGTAGGCAATACGGGCAGGAATAAATCTCGCGGAGGCGTCACTGTAACTTTGGCTATGCCTTCTACTTGATCTATAGACGGA
>JBCFYV010009826.1:0-35302 GCA_039000515.1 Timema cristinae | reverse complement strand
TTTTTAATTTGACTGAGTGTAGGCTTTACTGTGATGGCGGGGGTTCACACCTCGTGTGGGTGTATGAGGGTGGTTTTTTCCTTGATGGTTTCAATCTTCTTGCAAGCAAATGCGGGTACTCTTAATCTAAATATAATCTTCCTAATCTCTAAGTCCATTAGCGTAATTTAGTACAGAACGTATAAACCATAACGGGTAGCAAACCGCTAAGTTCCTTAAAGATGATGAGTCTAAATTAAAGGCGCATAGCGTGTACATTTTGAAATACATTTAATATTAATAGCGATTCAAGAACTACCCTCGACAAAGCTCGTTAGTTATTTTGTTGTGTTTGAAATAGTGTACGATCATTTTCTTTCTCTTCGACCAATAAAATAAAACCTTCAATTATTTCCTTGTCACTGATATTTTCCCTATCGCAAAAAGGAAAGAGAAAAGGAAGAGCGGAAAATGGAAAGGGTGGAATATGAAAATAATGAAGCGGCACTGAAGGAGAAGAAAATATGAAATACAAGAATATATATATTATTATATGTTGGTGGGACTCATCGGTTATATTTTTGAATATTTTTAATATATCTAGAGTATTGAGTTGCAGGGATTTAGTGACTCAAGTAGTTTTTGTTATCGTATGGTATAAATGACGGTAGGGTCTCTGACGTACAGATTTCTGTCCCCTGTATGTAGACTACTCACCACTCTGGTGGGAAATAGCGTTGCCGAGGGTACAACATAGGGGTGTTGACTAACGTGGTACCACAAATAAGATGTGATGATAGTGATTATAACTTTTGGAACCGTTGTGGAGTCTCAACCTAATTTGAGCCTAATTAACCATAACCTTGTGACCATTTGGATCATTTCTTTCAAGGGAATAATACCCAATTCACCAGCTGGGAATCGAGCCGGGACCCCTAGACTCGTAGCCAGGGCATGACCATTACTCCAAGCAGCCTGTTATTAAAGTGTTGCAATTTTAGTTTTAAAATAACCTGGTTATAGACCTGGTTATATATATATATATTTTTCACTTTAGTAAATACTTAAAAAATACACTACAATTTGTGATATTTAAAAAAATGTTAAAAAACATTAATATTAAATAGCTAAATGAAAAGGATTGTTTCTAAACTCCATGTACAGTTTTGTATCCTCAAACAGAGAGTGTCCCGATAGAGCTATCTTGGTGAGAGCTTACTAAACTCCTACATTAAGGAGGTGAGGTTCGAAACCCAAGCCAGGGTCACCTTAAGCCAAAATATCAGCGACAATTTAGTTTTCACATTTTAAAACTATTAACAGCAGGGATGAATGAGCCGGTTGATTTTGGTTGGCCCAATTAATTAAAATGAAGCTATCCATTGAATTCTAAATACATCGTTGGTTTAACATAGAGGGTGAAGTATTGGATTTAAAAAAGTTCTGTTTGTTGTTTTTGATGTTTTTTTTTAAAATAATTTCTTAAACATCTGTAAGAAATATAAACTTACCAGATTTGTAATATACAAAGGTAGTTAGTGGAGGATCGTTTTACAAACTTAAATTTATATTGAAAAATAGTCTCCCACATATTGTCTAACAATAATTTAAAATATATTTTTATTAATAATTAAAACACTTTTATACCCACACTGTGGTATTTATGAGTGTATCTTGGGGTCAGGATGAAGGGGAATAAAATAAAGTGATATTTTGCATTTTTTTTATTAGTAAAACATATTTTGTTCATAATAAATAAATATTTCTCTAATAAAAACATGGTTTAAATTTTCTTCACACGTTGTTATCAACATTTGTTGATTATCTGTAAAGAGTGTCCTGAAATTTATTGACAACTTTTTCTCCTCATTTAAAAGGTTTCTCATCTAATGCCGCTATATTCATAATGCATATTCAACAACTGTTGATTTCATTATGTGAAGAAAACTAAGTTCTATATGTTTCTACTGAAGCAATATTCGATTTATTTTACCCCAACAATTGTTTTGCTATAAAAAATACCGCAAAAACACTGACCATTTCTCGCGTCCACTACACTCCCGCCTTAATATACCAAACTAAATGTTCCATCACTGTAACTGAAGAAGACGTGAGCAATCAAATCAATGACAGGTATAAGGTAGTCCTGGCTGGATTAAGACATGGGGGAGTGGGGTTGAATACGATACATACCCTCTGTCAAATTCGGCCAAGGGTGCTCTACATAATTATTACCATAAAGAATAATGTTATAACACGAAACCGCATCGTTTGTCAGTCCTGTCGCTCCAACCTAACAAATGGATGACGTTATATGTCACTTTAGATAACATCGCAATTTTGCAGTGTTCGCTGTTTTAGCCGAGTGACGCACGGAGAAATGGACAGGTAGGTCACAGAGGAATAAAACTTCCGTAATTTTAATCTGATAGTATAATATGATCCACGTGATGATCTGTGAGCGTATCGAGTGTCTCTGTTGGATAACTGAAATATAGGTTTCTCAAAGCCTATAATAATACTAATAATAATAATAATAATAAAGATCCAGGGAAAGACAAGTTCTAAACATAGTTTCTTGATTCTACAATTTTCATAAATTTTTCGGAATGGAGTACCTGTACCCCCTCCCCCCCCCTTGACTTGGATAATTTTTCCCCCCAACCATTACTTTCAAACACTTCTTCTAATCATTCCAAATTTACAAAAAATATATTTCTACTCCCAGAAAGTGTGTACTTTTATATACACACTTTTGTTTACATTTGCATTCTCCTCTTACTTGATTCAGAGTTCACTTTATTCAGAGTTTCACTTTAATTCAGAGGACACACAAAGTGTAATAGGGACGCTCTGATCCAGACTAAAAAAAAAAAGAGCGATGTGATGTGGACTAATTCCATACCGTACCTTTATTTTTTTCAGGTTCTGTGGGGGTCGTGGTGAAGTCTCCCCAGTTGAAAATGGTAGTTCTTTTTATTTTAACAAAGACCCATATTAAAGGTCATTTAAGTGCTTCAAAGACATAATTGAAGTTGTAGAAGACAGAATTTTGTAAGGACTCCATTGGTCTACCGACTAGGCATTACATACTAAACTATACTGATAATACCTATTATTTGGTGACGTGTTCAACACAGATTTCACAAAATCATTTTCTTCATAACATTAGTTCAATCCTATTGAATACTGAGGAAAAAGTATTTAAAAAACCTGAGAATTTTTTTTTTCTCAGGAAAACTGGCAATTATGAATGGAATTTTTATTCTAGAGTTGTAGTGGGCCACGCCGAGTAGATCTTGGTTTGTTATCCTAACACCGGCAAGACTCCATACCCATAAACCTACCCTTCACTCACAAACCTTTCTCATAGCTCACTTTACTGATAATATTTATAAAGATGTTGCTCTACCTTTGATGTCAAATACAGGTTTTTGCAGTAGAACCAAACTCAGTTTTTTGTGTGCGCTGTTTTCTCGTTACAAGCGAGGGGGTGAAACATCCCGTAACGTTCTTCCGTCATGGCATGAAGAACATCAGGTTAATGAACAAACTTCCGACAGTGTCAGTATCGCAGTTATACACGCACGTTGTTGAATTATTAAAGTGGTTGCTTTTTTTTTATGCTCGCCATCCTGTCAGTAATTTACAAAATTTATGGAAAATGTGGGTAACCTAGCTATGCTTTAGGTTTTACAAATCCCTTGAAATGTATTGTTACGTAATACATTTATGTAATTAGTACGATTTAGTGAATTCCTTTACCGTTTTATGTTTCTACTGTTTCTATGGGGACTAATATTATATTAATATAATAAAAATATAATAAACGTATTAACGACAGTACCAACAACACCGCACCTCGTAGTCCAATATAGAGCAGGTACAAAACATGCGCAACCTTGTATACCAATATAGAGCAGGTACAAATAGCGCAACTCGTCCCAATATAGAGGCGGTGAAAAATAGCGCAACCTCGTAGTCCCAATATGAGAGCGATACAAAACAGCGCAATCTCGTAGTCTGATATAGAGCAGGTACAATAAAGCTTAAACCACGAACTCCCAAATATAGTCAGGTACAAAACAGTGCAACCTCGTAGTCCCAATATAGAGCAGGTGCGAAATCAGTGCTTATCGTTGTTACAGAATCGCGCTAGTGTTTAGTGGACCATATCGTGCCCTTTCATAACAACACAAGGTAGGTCTGGTAGCATATGAAAAGATCGCCAATCAGCCCTAACTTTCACGTTACTGGGATTGGTTGTGTTTAGGTTAGGTTGGGGGGGGGGGGGGGGGGGGGGAGGGTACTTTTTTTTTAATAAAGGGGAAAAATTTTAGGGTTCAGGTGAGGTTAGAGGGCATTCAGATTTCCAAACATTCTCAAGGACGAAGTTGGTCATCTGTTTGATCCAGTAACTACGCATTCCTACAATACATCCACTCGACTTTTTACGGAAGTTAAGGATTGCGCCCTATTGTGGACTGCGCTATTTTTGTACCCGATTGTTTGCGTGATTTTGCACCACTTTTTGATTGCCACTATTATGGACCCAGGCTCTTTTATTAGCATATTCTAACTTTCCACGTTAATGTGAACTTTAGTGTGAAGATACCACGGGTTCTAGCAGTCTCTCATCTTGCGAGAAACGTGATAGAGCTATATAATACTTATTTGTTTGCTCATTTTATAATTTTTTCAATTCTTGGGACTGTAAAACGTCGTTTCTCCTTTTTTATATCCAGTAAACTTATTTTGCCGGTAACTTTCAGTCTATTGCTCTAATATTAAGTTTTAATTTTAGTGAACATTTATCTTCACTCATTGATCTATGTTTTGCCTAAAGATGTTAAGTTACGTGAATCTTCTCAAACTTTATTTATATCCGTTAAGTGAGGATTTACGTTACGTAATGTAATTTGATAGTCAACCCGGTAATCATGTGAGCCAAATATGATAGGTTAGGTTAAGCTAGGTCAAGTATTAGTAATTTAGGTGGGCTAACTGTAAGTACACATAATGAATCTGGTTATAAGAATATTTTTTTTTAACCGAGTTTTATGCGCGAGACCGAGTTGGTTAAAACAGAATGATATATTTTTAAATTTATGAATGCATTGACGTACAGTGAACAATTTAATTTTCTGTTATTAGAGTAGGTCAACAAGATAAATTTATATATATTATATATATATTAGTACAAAATTGAAATATTCATCAACTATACGTTTAACGTGCAGACGCTTACATTTGGAAAATACAATTTTACCTACTTTAAACGGTTAAGAATAAATGACTGGTAAACTTTATATTTTCTCTTATTTAAAAACTAAAAATTTATTTTCAGCGGCACAGTGATTATGTGGGTGAAGGTTATTGATGTTCTTTACGCTGTGGGCAACTTAGGAATTTAAATTATTTACTTTTTTTTGTTTCCTAATCTCCGTTACAATAACTATAAATTCTACTTCTCATCTTTTACTCAATAGTCGTTGATTTTATGTTTTATTTATTTATTTAAACGTTTCACTTTCTGACCGACTGAATTTCTATGAGCGAGATTAAAGGGCCTACCAATTGTTCCGGGAAAGAAATTTTCTCACCACCTTCAAAGAATTTTACATGCAAAATTCGACATGGGACCAACGGATTTACTTCCTCCGGAGGAAGTTGTGCAGCGGATTTGTATCGTTCAAGAATAAACTGTTAATCGCGTGTGGATTTGAACAAGAAAACCATTGGTGTTATTATACGATAATTTACCCAAGACCACGAGGGTCAACGTAAATTTTTTAGACAGTCCTGACGGGAAATAAGATTTAGGTAGCACGAATTTTTTAATTTTATATTATTGTCATTACGTTCAGTGACCAAAGGAATTGACCCTGTCGTAAGGACAGAACACTAATGTTTATAATACCGTTCAATACCACAACGTATATAATGACACAGCATTAGGAAGGTAACACCCTACAATGACCTGGACCTAAGGGAGGAGTTCTAGTAACACTTCAGCTATGTCCGTAGAGTATATGATTACCCCGACGTTATCTATAACACTAATGTAAACCTCATTACTACTCAAACCATGATGTTATAGCCAAAGTAAGAGATTTACCATGTCGGAGGGTGACTTTCAGAAACCTCTGAAACCATTCAGTCACCACATAAGGTCAGTCAACACTCCGGTACGTCATTATCGCCTCAATATTTTCATTTCCTAGGTTGTGTTACCTGACCCAACCCCATCAACTCCCCCCCTTGCCACCCCACGAGAAAACTAGACCCATGGGGTCTTAATGACTTCTTGGCACGGGTATTTTTGGAAACGTTCCAAAAAACCACGTTATTTGCGCCATTATTGGATTATTTCCATATTCTTATTACGTGTGCATTATGTAAGGTTATCTGAACAATGCGATATTTTATGACTTATTCAAACGGAAGGTACTGTAGTTTTTTAACCGGGGGTATAAAGTGCACGTTGTTATAAAATATTAAAAGGTTTACAAAAATACAATTACAAAGCATGGGTTGTTACATGAGCAAAATATATTTAACATTTTTAAACTGTAAATAAAAAAAAATACAAAGTACTGTCACTTTTTGTGAGTGTGTAATTATTTATTAGCTAAGAAAAGGTTTTGATACTATGTTATACTTTTACATTATTAATATGAATCTATATTATTTGTATAGGTTAGTACGTAGAATATTAAAACTATGAGCTCCATTTTTTTGAGGATTAATTTCTTTAGTTAAGAAATCACATCCGCTTTGCTGGTCAAATGTTTAAGGTATAAATAAAAGTCTTAATAATTATTTATTATTTGTTCTTGCTCCTTAAACTTATGTACTGCAAAACATTAAGACTATATTTCTTAATTTATATTCAATATTTAGGATTACGAAACGGGGCTTTTCACGTTTGTATATTTTATTGCTAAAGTTTTTCCAATACTGCATTTATACTTTAATTCATGTAATTTTTTTTTATCGATAGATTTATGGACAACTGAGTTATGATTCTAATTCACTAAAGTTATCACTATCAACTTAACGTCCACGTAACGTAAAGTTTCTCTCGTGCTTTCAAATCAAATTTATCATGATGCGTAACTTAAGTTGTATAAGAGAGAACTTTCTATTTAGGTGAAACGTTAAGTTTAGGGTTCCACGTGTTCCTATCTCAAATCGTAGTGCGAGAAAACATCAACAGGCAAATTAGTACTTCGTTTATTTGTTTTAATCGTATACAAACGACTCACCGATAGTTCGTGCAATCGTGAAACTCTTTTTTTTTATGCAACATGTCTTTCTACCCGTTCGGATTAATACTCATAAGTATTGGTTATGTTAGTGGGTTTAATGGTACTAGGGTGGTATATTATTAGAATTGTACCAGCATTTGCTTAAGAGGAATGGGAAAATATGTTGGAAAAACCACCTACGTACCGGACCGAGATTCGAATCTCCATTTTCCGTATCGGCAGACTAGTCTATTACGATGCACGTTAGAACCTCGCGGCCACCCGAAGCGGGTAATGTGAAATTAAAACTTGTTAGCCTTTTGTAACACTTATAGTTTAAATACCATTAAGCTCCTATTGCAATTACTTGCAGCCTAACATCCCTGAATTTTGTATGCCATTTTAGTGAACATTATGCTTTCAATCAATCCAGATTCATTTTCTGTATTTTTGCTAATGTTGTTACTTTATGTTACGTAAATCCTGATCATAAACTGGTTTCGTGAAACATTACTTAACCAAAAGAGTTATCAATATTTATACTTCCTCAACGTAAATTCCTTTAAATTTTTAAATAATTGTTTACTGAAACTTTTATTTCGTACTAACTTCAAAAGTTTCTTGAGCTTTTAGAGTTGAGTGTTCTTTTAACCGGCTGAAAGTAGAACAAAACACGTGAAAGAATGAAACCCATCAATTGAACAATTTGTATAAAATACAAAATGGCCTCTAGTATCGACTCTATACCCATTTTACAGCACGTTAGCGATTTATAATAATTATTGTGGTTATTTTACGTCCACGTGGATGTTTTACTAATGACACAGGTCGCCGGTTTTTAATAGAGGCTGTGTTTTGCAATATATTATATCGATACCAAAGCTTAGAGACTGTAAAAATTAAACTTTCATTGATATTAAAGTAAAAATAATTGTGATACACGATGATAGACCATCGTTATTGTAAAATTACCCATGCAAGCCGAACAATGTAATATGAGAATGGATAGTTAATTTCATTGTAACAAACAAAAATACTAGCATTCTCCTAAAGATTCAAAGGGAGTTCCTGGTTAGATCCAGGGGAGCGTGTACATTGGGTGTTAAAAAAAATATTATTAAATTGGTAGAAGCTGTGGTCAAACGAGGTTCTATTGTGTGTTGCCTCCTACTATCGCTATTAATTTAGCCTATTATTAAATACACCATTTATTGTTCACACCGCTTATTAATACCCATCCGAGCTATAATTTTTGGCTACACTAAGAGCAGGATGAAAAATAGATTTTTATTGACGAAAGGTTACCAAATTTGGAGTATGGGGGCATTAGAAACCATTTAGTTGGATAGAGACACAATTTGTACATTCATTACGGAGTTAAACCGAAACAGTAAAATGACACAAATTGTACTTTACATTTATTCCACGTGCTCACAGATGTGGAAATCTTGCTTTTTTTTTTTACTTTTTAGATGTTGAGATTTTTTTTGACTCTCCTAGGATACTTTTATACTATTAATTAGTGATTTGTTGGCAGGAGGAATTTATAATAATGGGAAAAAAAACCTAATTATATTTAACTGCCTTAAAAATTTAAATTTATTCACGTGAAAATAGTCAAATAGAATAAATATAGTATTTAGTATTTATGTACATTATTTATTGAGGGAAACACAGTTAAAAAAAAAGAATATAATGTTATAATACATAAATTAAGAAGTTAATGTGGGTCACAAATAAATTGATGAATAAAAGTATAAAATAACTAATCGTTAGTAACTGCATAATTATTTTGAAAATCTAAGTTGATTATTGAATTAAAACCACGTTTTTAAAGATTTAAATGCGTAGTTGATATCTTGCGATAAATTAAGTGTTACATCTCTGACCACTCCGTTTATGGCAATCTTATTCAACTTCCAGAGAAGGGACTTATCTTCTTCATCTCTCAGTTAGGTTTACTCTCTCTGTCAGATTGGACCAGTTCTCCTCTCCCACAGTTTAGTCAGTCTGTCAGTCGTTGTCACGCCTACTAAACTGCAGAATGTTTTCAAGGTTTTCTCGAGCAGTCTATTTTTCATCATGGTTATACCCCCCTCCTCTTGGTCCGGACTTGGGGAGAGAAAATAGATTCTCCATAGCAGAGGTTTGAGAAGGACCAATATATAATGAGCTCATCATTTTAAATATATTAAAATTACTTTTCACTAAGTTTGATTTTTATTATGTATTCCGGTGACTGGTGGTCTAGGGTACGGTGTCAGATTTTGTGCTGACGGGCCGGGGTTCAATCTCGGTCCGGCAAAGATTTATGATTACCAACCTTCCTTCACCTTTGACAAAGACATCTTGTGAATGTGAGGAATGCAGGTCTCCACCGTGGTTGGATTCACGTAAAACTGTATGCGTCCTTCATTCATCTCACAATCACCTTACCATTACACATTAGCGTAAGTGCGTATAACCCGAACGGGTAGTAATGCGCGGTGCTAATAATAATAATAATAATATATAATAATAATAATATATAATATATAATATGTATTTTGACCAGATTTAAATTAGTTGTCCATTGCTCCTGAGGATGTATTTTCACCCTTATTTTACGTTTGAACTTTTTCCGGTTTCATACATAAAAATACTTGTTTTATTATTCCTACGGAAATTAAGAAAAATTTCTACTTTGAAGTAAAAAAAAAAAGTTTTTTTAACTAGTCTAATTAATATCAGTAACATTTTGTTTCTCATGATAAATAGGACAGCAATATTATTCGAATCCACACAAATAAAACCCAACATACATTTACTCCATAGAATTACCTAACCTTATAGCATCCATTTACAAAAAGTGGGCTATGAAATTTTAGCTTTGATAACAATTTATTTTCGAGGTAATGAAAAATCATTTTTTCTGTATGGATATATGAAATTATATTAGTAGGAAATAAAAAATCTATTAATATAAGAAGATTATTATGGATTGAGATTAGGCTTATATTAATTACAATAATACATATTTTGTACTTAATATATTGTGTTATTGACAAGTTAAATTTGATTATAAAGTAATTACATTTTACACATTATTTATTTTAGTTATTCTGATTCGTTCCCTTACTTCGAATATTTAAATATATATGTTAGAAGTAATATTAAAATTGTTGGTAACAATTGGATTTCTCTCCGGAATAAATTGTTAATATAAGAAGTGTCTTTTGAAATTTAAATTATTTTAGGACCTTTTTAATTTTATACAAAATAATTATATACATGTAAAATGAGCTAAAATCAGAATGATTCAAGTGAAAGCTAAAAAAGAAAAAGCTTCATATTTGTATAAATACTATATTGATATTCGTTAAAAGCTTTATTTTAATTGATAATACGTTTTTGTGTTACACGCTGATAAAAGTTTATTTATAATTCTTTATGAAAAAACATTTGTGAAAAATTAAAAGAAAATAACAAATGATAATCGGTAATCTAACTTAAAATAGTGTTGAAAATTGTATTTTAACGTTTATTATATGATTTTCTACAAATTTAGTCTATAGGATATTTACATTTTTTTAATCTAAATTTTGATTGTAGGCTAAATAAATGCTTAGTAATGTTTCAATTAAGTACATTATAAGGTTTAATATTTATATTAGTAAAACACTGCCTATATACTTAATTTTATAACTATATATTTAATATTTTAATTACGCATAACATACTACGTTTAGGAAGATTTTAAAACCATTAGTAAAAACCAAACCTCAGTGCAACAGACCGGAATTAAAATCTCAATTCCCCGTTATCAAGCAGTCTAGTCTATTGCGAGAGCGATATCTTGGCAGCGGTTGACAGAAACAAACCCACTGGAAACGACCAATTGATCATAGTACCGAAACACAAGATTTCGATGAACGACTTCCCCCCACCCCCCCCCCCACTCCCGCCCCCACTCCCCCATCAATATTCCCTACAAAATTAACACACAGAGGTAGCACAGGGAGTTATAAATTTATTTCGTAAAATAATAGATACAGCTCAATAAGGGAGAGGCACATAAGAGTTAAAGCGTTAAGCAAGGCATAAGCCAGATGGGCTAACAATATAATAAACATACAACAGACGGCCCAGACGTCCCAGATGGCGTCATCATAGAATGGCATAATACGATAATAAATGTCTTTCATAATTTTAGGCAGATAGTCAGCACGTGCCCAAATCCAAAAATTTATGTGAGTAAGAGCCCAAGTACCTAACCTAAACAACATAGAGGATGAATATTATACCTGACAAAAAATATAAAGTTCAAAAGTCAATAATACCTAATGTTTTAACATACAAAGTGCGCCCTCCGTGGTTATATCACTGTGTGGCCCACGGCCCCATATTTAATAACCACTATATTTAGATATAAGCATAGAGACAACATAAACTATCCTAACTTTGAACCCAACAAAGTCCCACATAAAAATTATTCTGTCTTGCCGGCTCGCGCCCCCACATTTAACCAACCTCGAAAGAAAACAAGGCGGTAAATTAAACTATCTCTACTCTTCTAAATAGGTTCTGTTGGCAAAAAAATAAAGTTAACATAACGTAGCTTTCAGGTTAGTTACAACAAATAACTAAACTTTCCGTTTTAAGCGGAAATTAAAAAGATACCAAAAAAATATAAATGGAGACAAAACGGTTTCCCAAGTTAACATTGCCTTATGGGCAAGGACCTAAAATAACTGATCATAGCAATAAATATTATTCATATATATATATATATATATTTATATATATATTATTATATAAATAAATATTAATACTGATAGTTCGCTTATACATTGAATTTTGGAGATAAACGTTTTAAAACAAATGTGAATTTAGAAAAAGATTGACGAGCCTACATAATAGTTAGGCTTATTACCTCGTAAGCCCAGAATATAATGCGTCACTCTACTCTGGACTCCAACCATTATATACCCTACGGTAATCATGCTGTTCTCAATGTTTGGAGAGATAAGGGGAGAAAGGTGGGGAGTTACCACGATACAGGCTCGATAGTCCGCGCAGATCCGGAACGTTGCACTAATTAGCCACCTAAATATAGTCATAGAGGATGATTCTAAGATAGATTTCAGTCTTTGCTGGCTGTCATAAGTCTGGCACTCAGTGGACGTGTCTAGCGGCTTTAGGCTCAATAGTAGACTTATGTCATCGTGATGATGTCAACATATTATGAGATGAAGGGTGGTGGCTACTCCCCTAACGCGTTGCCTTTATGCAGGCGGCTTATGGCCTTCAGGAGACAATCTAGGTATCGTTAGCTTGAGGATAAGCAGGTCGTGTAGCGATGAGTAGTGTAAACCTACTGTAGTATTTAGTATATGGTGAGAGGTATTATTTTTTTTTGCGTGCGCGCTCGTAGTATATGTATAGCTTGAGTTTCTAATATTAATTAATGTAGATCGATTTGCGTTAGTCTATAGACTGCGTGGGCTTGGTGCGCCTCTAGGTGCAGTCCGACTAAACTATAAACTAGTCTTGTGTTTATTCTGTATTTTGTTACTATGAGTACTAGAATTACTATAACGTATTTATGTACTGCTAGTATGTATATGAGTTCGATGAAAAATCATTCTAGCAAATCATAGTTAATCATATGAAAAGTAAGTCATTTGCAATCGCCTCATATGACGCATGTTCAAGCTTATACAGCTTGATGAGCAATTTGTCAGCGCGTGTTAGTGTTGATTGTGCACCGCGATAGTAAATAAGAAATTTCGATAGTCAATGATTGAGTCTTGTGTCAGAGACTGTTGTTGAAGGTATATCAATCTCATCTTTCGTAGTTTGCGTTATGCAGAGGACAATTATATTTATGAGCTGTAGATCCTATTTGTCTCGATTGTCTCAGAGTGCTTATTGACGCTATGTTCGAACAGAGATAGTGGTTGAGAGCATATGTGCGACAGGTGTATGAGGCTTGTACTAGGTGTCAGGAGGCTTATAAGCAATATGGGGCCGAGTTGGTGAGAATTGCGATAGCGTCATAGTAATGAATCGGGTTATGAGATTTTCTTGCTGCCTAGAGCCGTGTGATGCCTCATTGCTGCCTAATGTGTCCCTGCTCTCTATGAGATTGCTCTCCTATAAGTAGTAGAAGATCTGAGGCTTGCCATACTCTCACCTGGCAAGTCGTTCTACTTTGGTGCTTGTTTGATCAAATTACATGACTCTTATAAATGATAATCTACTATTCTGCGAGTTGCTCTATTTGGACTACTGTACTAGCATCTATTTGCCCAGCGTAAGGTGTTCTATATACGATCGTTGAATGGCGCACGATAAATGCGATCTAACTATCTGTCGCTGACGGAAGCGTAATTTAATGGATTAGTTGAGGATCCTCATATACAGATGGCCAAACGATGTAAGTCGTGAGATGCTAGCTCACGATAGACCTTCTTGGTCGCTAGAGCATTTAGAATTATGTACAGACGACATAATCAGACTAGACTGATCTCTTGGTTTCAGATGATTCTAACTAGAGCTCAGGTACTTAACGATGTGACTGTGATCTTATGGGTACTGACTTTTCCGTAGGAGGTAGACCGTGACAGTGACTGTCGACTTACACTTCTGAGCGTGGCTTGTACAGTCGCGCCGCTTTACCGGTGACGGAGCTTTTCGATGTATATCTGATCTTGGAAGTATAGGAGCAAGGCACTGCACATGACAGTAAAGTTGTGGATGGAGCAAGTCGTTGACCTCAAGTCTCGCGTCTCCAATTGATTTCGCTAAGAGAAGTGATCGCCATAATATACGATAGTCAGAAAGAGACTGAAGACTTATATCCAAAATTGACCCGCATCGCCGCCACATTCACAGAAGACACATACGCATCACTTACTCCAAAGCGACTGCCAGCTGTCCCGTCTATAGTCAAGAGGAGCTTCGTAACTCCTGATGAATCAGGAGTTGTCACACGATACGAGATGGCTGAAGAGAGTGATCCTCATGCTGACCAGAACCTCGTTAGATGCGTGTCCACAAATTTCATACTGCGATGTAGAGAATATCCTATATAAATTGAGTATAGTAATATATTTGAGTATATTTCTTAAAATGTATGTAAGAATGCTTGAGTGTACAATCTATGTGTCTATTGCATAAGTGTAATACTTGTGAACTCTCTATATATCAGGATTCCCATGACTCACCTAATATTACACATGGCCACCCTTTTACTGCCCCCCCCCCTCTCCCCCCCCCCCCCCGCTCTCCCCCCCCCTATGCAGGCCCGCCCCCCCACCCCCCTCGGCCTATCCACCTCCCTTCCCCCCGCCCTCTATCCCACATGCCTGTGCACGCAAACTTCCAACTTCACGTGTCATCTGCGCGGCTACTGTACGTCTCCTCTCACCACGTGCGCTCGCGGCTCACAATCTCGTGTTACATTAAGGGTAGTAAGACCTATCGTTAGATTAGTGAGGAATGTTTGTTACGGTTTAATTAAAGAGAGAACTTGATGAAGCGTGTGCACAGTGGACTCAAGGTGTCAGGAGTAAAATACACCACAACTATAAGCATCGTAGCCGATGCACTAATCTAGTCCTGCCAGATACATTTGGTGAGAAAATCGCCACCAGATACGAATAAGACACTCCTACAGGACCATATGCGTGGAACAATTTAATGTGACTTATCGGGTTGGATAGGCAGGGAGAGTTAAGGCCTCACACCGCAAAATCAACTAGAATTTGTTCATTAATGGCGTTACATCAAGTCATGATAATACACATATTATTTCGAATTAGAATTACAATTCATAATATAGTCAGATGCCAGTGAAACTCAAAACCTACTCATAAAACAGTACCAGAACCAGTTCCAGGAGCAGGTGAGTAAACAAACTGCAGGTCTCTTCTTATGTTTCTTCAGAGGGCATAGTAATTACAAGAAAAGAAGGTTTGTTCTATAGATATGTAAACAACTATCTACTTATATATTCAGAGGAATTGTGTCATGTATAGGATCAGGAAGCTAGTAATGAACTACCATAAGGATCCTCATACTATGTTTTTGCTTGTGATGTAGTGAATATGAGATCTTTCTTACCCTCCTCTCATACATATCACAAACCCTCCATAACCCTACACAATACACCCGACCCTCCTATATATCCAGACCTGCCCCCCTTGCATACACAGTCTTCCCCCCCCTACGCGATAGCAAATTGAAGCATCCAATCTGTTGTCTCGATCGATGCTGCTGTATTTAATCATCTGACCTCAACAACTATATCTATGTTTCGAGATATAAAAGTTATTAACTCTGCGATTAATTGTGCATGCGTCACAGTGTAGTGATGTTTCTCTCGACATCGGACATTTGAACGCGCTAAATAGAGTAATGTCATATATATAGAAATTATTTTAATACAAGCAATTTTGATGAAAATGATCGTGATAAAGCCCTCTGCTTATAGAATAGTAGTTATTACTGTCTCTTTACGTCTTATCTCGATAAATAGTTATTATTCTGAGACCATAATCATTAGAAATTCTCAATGTTATCAATATTCGAGTTATGTTTTATACATTGCTTAGGAATGTTGTGAAGTAGTTGTGTATGTTTAAAATATTATGTCTGTGTAATTACTGTAAGCGTCATACACTCTCACTCTCTCAGTTGAGTTAAAATCTAAAATAACTAGCAAGACAAAGTGATTTATAAAATAGCAGTTTGACAAATTGCGGCCTAGATGTTTCTATCAATCGAATTGTCGATAGTAACGTAGGTATTGGTAGTCGTGTTATCCATAATAATTGTCTGTAACTAGCTTGATATTTCTCTTATCATACAAGTATCACTTGTGTTTTTATCGCCACGCTGTAGTACAGACGTAATTCAACGCTCTTAGGCACGATCAGCATCTCGTACCAGAGTCTAGCATGCAGTAGTATATGATACTGATCTAATGCATCTATGAGAGGAGTGTATCATACGCAATAGAGAACAAATGCTATTGCAATGATGAATATGATTTCCCAATTGTACGGAGTATATATGCTCCAGTACAACTATAAAGAATTGCAATTAGTAGCGAGTTATCCAACTCATCTCTATAGTACCTAAGATATATACTGGATCTGGTTGTTTATCAGATGAGAACTGTGTGTCATATAAGAAGATTCAATTGCTCGTGAGTTCTAATATAAGTCTATTGTTTCTCATTAAGGCAACCTCATATTGTCTTAATGTGCAAGTTTGGGTAGACAAATCCTATTTGTAACACTAATTACTCACTCGTTAGTTCATGCTCATACCGATCATCAGTTGATAGTTCGACTGCGGTACAAGCATTGTATACATTACAGTCGCTCGTTACTAGGTCCTAGCGGATTAATCGTCAAATACGCTCACGCACATGTGATTTGTAATCATCGACGTGCACAATCTGTGCCTAATACTCACTGTAGTAAGTCCATGGCTACTCCCCATAGTTAAGATTAGATGCATCCGCGAGAACTAATACTATGATCCAGGATATCTCTCTTAATCAATAGAGAAGATCGCTCTCTCCAGAGACACCCCCAGAGAGACCCTCCCCTCGCCATCCGACGTGAGAAATATTGTACGGTCTTAGATAGAGACGTACTGTCAAGTAAGGTCTGATGGACATTATCTATTCGTAACTGTAATAAAGCGACACAGAATAGGTCACTACACCTATCAACCTCCTAACGCTTAAGAGCATGTTGATAAAGGATTTTACTTTAGTCTAACTTGAGGATAGCATTAGGCTTGTAAGAATATTGATGTTGCTACTCAGTTTCGCACACACTACGTAATATCGT
This sequence comes from Timema cristinae, assembly GCA_039000515.1. Lineage (NCBI taxonomy): Eukaryota > Metazoa > Arthropoda > Insecta > Phasmatodea > Timematidae > Timema > Timema cristinae. Next base: position 18,225 of record JBCFYV010009826.1, on the reverse strand, counting down.
ATACAGAATTTCCTGTAATAGTGTTCGATTCACAAATTATTCTAATCAGTACGTTGCGCACGCCTCTATGTGCTCAGGATAAGTTTCCAGAGGCAATTGGTAGACCGTAGAGGGTGTGACTTTAGGTAGCGATTCGCACGCGATGATAATCACTACGTTTCGATATGCTACCTCGTAGATGTTAGTAAGTATACTACGTACTTAGAAGACGCGGATAGTATAAAGAGTATGTAGTAGCTACTTTACACAGCTTGGGATCTATGAGATGACATCTTGTATGTCTTGATATTACATATATTATTGCGTACATGTATATATGGATACAGAATACTCTGGATGGTAGATTGATGTCAGATTAGATGGAACGCTAATTGCAAATTAAGACGAATTGTTCTTTCATGGATTAATAACTGGTGTATATGTCACCTACTTGTGCTAATACTGTCTGATCGCTGTTATTGGTTTGTACCTCATGTAGCTCAATTAACATGTAATACTCTAAGGTCATTAGCTTGGATAGTTATCAGAAGCAATGTGTGTATAATTTTAGGATAATGCGCAATATGTAGACATTCATTCCGTCCGTTCAACTTACTCTCCGAATGACGATAAATTATTTCAGACCTTGCATTGAAACTAGCTTTCACAATAGAATCTCTGTGTTCCTAGTGATGTATGAACTAATCTATGTTTGACTAAAAAGTCCTTATACATACTAATACAATATTAAATAAAGTTTGTAACTGACAAATAATAGATAAATGTTTCATCATCTGTATGTTGTATGTAATCAAAATAGATTTTGATGAGTTAAGTTCACTTTAATATAATTGAATATCAATATATCTATGATATTTTAAATCTGTATATGTATTTAAATATCTTAGCTAATATGTCTAGTATGTTTTAATTTAGTAATATGTTGTGTAAGGTGATATGTTAGAGTAGTAATAGTTTATATATATGTTGTTTGTGTTTTTGGTATATATAATACCAACTAGATCGATAGATCACTAAAATATTGAGATTCCAAATAGATTAATAAGAATAATCTTCAAGACACAAACTAAACATAATTAATACATATCCATCTATTGAATAGATATAGATTTCAATGTTTGATTACGTGTGATCAAAGTAAAAGTTAGAATAATTATTAAGACGTGGGTGTATGCTCCGTTTTGACAGTTGTACCGATGTAATAAGTGTCAATTCGATCTATATTTAGCTGCATGGAGTATTGTTCACAATTAATATATCATCTGCAGTGCATATTATTCTGACAACCTAGCCAATAGATGCAATCGCTTGTGTGATCATACTTACGCTCATGGCTAGTTAAGTTATACTACTGTCATAATAATAATTAGATGACAAAATTGTCTGGATAATGCTATTACATTTAAATATCCAAGGATCATATTTCTACATCGTTTACATTTGCTGAAAAGTGATCGTGAATGAACTAGAGTGTATAATAGTGTCAGCTAGAAGTGTACTACTAGCAAATGCGTATGAAAATACGGATGAAACAGTTGCGCGTAGATAGATCCGACGTAGTAGTGATATGAGAACTCGTTTGCCGTAATGCGTTCTTATTTAAAGTTACGAGCGAACAGAGTGATTCCTAGAAGCGCCTCGACTCTCACACTCATATATACGTAAGTGCCGAATCGTTATCTATAACTGTAGGAGCGCGGTGAACAGTGTTTCTGAGTAGGAACATAGTCTATCGCAATAGAACGTAGTCAATATACTAGATTAGCAGAGAGTTCATCGTGTCTCGTGTCTGACACACACGCTCATGACTAGGTGTCACTTTAACACAGACGTGCTTAGATTGTATAAATAAGATTTGTGTGCAGTCAACAACGACATATCGGCAATAATAATTGTGATAAACTCAAAAGCTCATGATTTATTGTCCTAGTAAGAAAATATATAGAAGGTAACTTGGTTGTCTGGTGTTTCTGAGATAGTCTTCGGAGATGCTTACGCGCATTTGCCTCAGAGTCTATTGTAAGCGTCAACTAGATTCGTATTGAATATGTGACACTAATTAGCAATTCTCACCTCTCTGTGATCTAAGACGGAGTATTAGTATCACTAAATATTGTGAATAGTGTGGATGAATTTATGTACCAGAAGATAGAGCTTCTCCAACTCCTAGTAAGGTTTTGGTAATAATCCACGTATGTATATACTTGTAGGTCCTCATTTATCTCTTACAATCATCCTATCATTACACATTGCGTAAGTGTGTATATCCCGACGGGTAGTACACTGCGGGTGCTAATAAGTCAGTGATGCAATATATCGAAGAATATGTTTCTGTACGCATATGCTTTAGATAAGTATTGAACATGGTCTACTCCAATTCAATTAATATTTTTACTAATACCGCGCCTCGAATAAATGCGCCACTGGCTGTGTCTAATAAGCCTATGAGTCACTAGAACTGTGTAGATTTCGGACTACAGCAAAAGCTTAGAACTACGTGTATAGATTGTCATAGGTTCATGACATAACTACGTAGTCATAGATATTACGAGTATGAGGGTGTAGTTATTGCTCCGGAATGAATCTACTCTAATTATAGTGTACCCATTCCATTTTGTGCGTCATGACTAAGTCTACATGCAAATATAGATGGAGACGCTACATGTACTCTAATTTGTGATTATCAAAGAGAACTAAAAGATCCATGAACTGTTACCAGAGTTGAACTATATGTGATGATCTAAATCAGGAAAACATGTAAATCATCACTGCGTATAACAAGTGCTAGAAAATCAATTCTCTAAGAACACTAACGAAGAAATCCGAGTAAGTATCCTCCAAATAAAGCAATCGCATTATAGTGTTACATACTCTAAATCTCTTTAAAACTGCAGGAAGACCAGTTGAAACTCCAGAACCTATTATAGAGAGTAGTTTGCATATAGAAAATAAGCTCCAGTAATGAGGATAGCATATAGGATTAGCTCAAAGCTTACTAATGACCCATATATGATAGAATAGATGAGAGCTGACACCTAGCTTTAAAGATCTCATGATGACCTCATACTCTTTTGATTTAGTTGTAGTACTAGGCTCCTAGCACTTGTATATTCAGGTCTCTAATCTCATCAGTATGACAGTAATAGCCCTCTTATTCGCCTCCTACTCACATCTACTAATTGATCTCGGAATACGAGGATAGTTTTAACTCGATTCGCAACGTATTATCAATAGTATACGTGCTCACATTGCGCAAATGATTCCAAGCTGGACGAACGTGTCGAGAGCTGTGAGCTTGTGAATTGTTGCTCCCCTCGTGACTTGTACATATGATGACATAAGAAGTACTGTAATACAATGTATGCGTTTGAGTTGCGGCTACTGCCTTTGGAGGGTGAAATATTTTATTCAACTTAGTTGCTGGAAGGGGACTCACTCCGGGGAGATCAGACTATGATGATAAAGGGTCATAAAATAAATAAAAGAGTCTAGAGAGATGATATTGAAGAGAGAGAAGAGAGATATAGGCAAATTAATTATAGTTCTAATGGTTTTTTCGTCGTAGGATAAATATTGCTCCAGTGCAAACCATAGTTAATTTTCTTACATGTGATTTCAAAAACTGTTGAATGAATATGTCAATGTAGCTATGCATGTGTGCATCATATATCTGAATTCGAGGAATAGTTTGATTAATTTTGAACGGAAGGATGAACTCCAAAAGAAAAAAAAAAAAGTTGTCAATTAAATTTCACGATTGTTCACTAGAACAGTATGAGACTCAAATCTTCTAATTAATGAGTTGAACGTAATTTGAGTCCAGACTCTACACGACTAGTGCTACCGACCTGTTTAGCAAATTAGATCTTTTACAAACTATCTTTTCTTGCTATACCACTCGCATACGCTGCGATTCACTCGCTTATTAAAGGTATGTGTTTTGGATCATAATAAAAACTCTCGCGTTCTCTCTCACCATCATCTCCCAACTCACTCGTCGCATGATGAAGACCACATTTGTATTGTTAGTGTCATTCTCTCTCTATACTCACTATATGTCTACTGAATTTCAGATATATTATGATAATATATATATTTGTGTTAATCGTCCCCCGCATTACATATTTTGGAGAATTAGTGTGTTGTCCAGAGGCTACGCATCCGCTGTCCGCATGTTACTCAGAGCTCAGTTATATCAGCGTACTGAAAATAACTTTGTTATGTAGGCTATCATAGAATGCTCGTTACATACAGGAGTATAAACCTAAAGATTGTAAGAGTGTGGAACTACATCCTATTTAATTCTTACTCTAGGAATAGACCTCAAACATGTGTGTGTTGTGCATGGATAATTTGTATATGATAGAACCTGTTGAGTCGTTAACCTCCTGCACAGTCTCATTATGACCAATATAGATCAGATATTGAATCTCTATGATACATTCATATGTATACGGGTATATGCTTCTTCTCAAGAGATAGTATAATAAAATATTTACTAACTATAGTTTATGATTATAATTATTTTATAAATGTAGGATGTATAGTCCTAAAGGATGTATATGGGTCATGACATATGTTGAATTTATCTACTTTAGTATTAACACTATTTTGAGTACTGCAAGACCTTAGTAGTAGTCAGATGCACTTAACACGCAGCAAGTAAACAATAATAATGTGATGTGAATTTATATTTGATAGTGTAACTTCACAGTACACACTTACGAACTTCCAAGAATTTTATTCAGTACGTAGAATCGACTCTAGCTCTGACTAGATTATTCCCTCCAATCAAAGAATCCCTAACATTATCATATTTGTCACATATCTACTACACTACCCGCTCGCAACAACCGGTAGTACCTGATTGAAAAAGATTAGAACATTACCATATGTAGAAACAATGAGCTGATTATTGTATTTAATCCTATCCATGCCCACAGATGTCAACTCACGTTTCTCAGCCTTGATTGATACCTTTAAGTCGCAGAAATATGTTAGCACTCTTTATTAATAACAGCTTTCGTCATTATATCATCGATCTGAGCTGTAAATTGATTTCAGTGCCACAGCTAGTAGCAGGTGACTTGTAACTGACAACTTGTCTTGTTGTGCTTTCACAGTGTCGCAGGTATGAAGACACTGCGCTTTATAGCTGTAGCACAGATTGCCTGATGATCATTGATCTTCTGAAGAATTTTGCTGCTGCTGAGTTGTGTTGTTGTGATGTAGAGATGTGTTGTCTGTAGTCTTTTGATCACGTTCGATGAACTAGTTCTAGTGACAGAATAGAGTAACGTGTGTGTATGACGCCACGCGGCTGCAAGATTTGTTAATAGTCATATGAGTGTTCGTGTCAATTCACACATAGTAGTATGTTTGTCAGATTGAAGAAGAATACTTCTCAATACTAGTTGTGCGAGTTGCCATTCGTTGTAAACTTTATTGTTGTGTATATCTGGCCACGTTTAGGCTTACTTGTTCTTACATGTCCGCAGTTATGTATTGTGTACTACTCTTAGCATGCTCTAGAATCAACTAGATGTTGCGTACAATTGCAGTAATTTGCAGCGTAGTGTGAGGTCAGATATGATTGCGCATGAAGTGAGTATTAGTTGTGTCATAGCGTGTGTGTATTGTCAATGACTGTACATGGGTCGACATACAGTAGTCCGTCGTATGATGAATGCTAGTAGACTGCTTCATAGGCCAAACTTTGAGACTCACGTGGAGTGATACGTAGGACAGCTACTATGGTCAACAGTACGTGACCGTAGACGTTTGCCTTTTGAGATAGGTCTAGATCTAGCAACTCGCTATGGCTAAGAGTTTAGTGTCACGTTGGATGAAATGTATTGAGAGAGTACATCGATACTGGCCAAACTTCAAGACAGCTGTTGTTCTAGTGAAGTTCGTCGTAGCTTAGCCGTGTGCCACACAACTTCCACTCTTTCTCTGACCGTGATGTCTAGACTGTTTTCCCAGCTGGGAGTGTAGGAAAGAGTGACACGCGCGCTGTCTGTTGCGTAGTGATCAGTAGGTCACAGTCTTATACCTGCCTCTAGTTTGACAAGAAGTTCACTTTACATCCGTGTCTAGCGTTGGCCAGTATGTTTGAAAAATTTGCGGGATTTCATACACTTGATGATTGGTTTAGAGATGAAGTTAGTTTTAATGTCGGATTAAGCTTTAGAAAGGCGGCTAGTAGTAATTATTATAAAGATGGCCAAATGTATAATATTAAAATATAAATAAATTGACTTGGAACAGTAAAATAACTCAGAATTTCTTTTTTCGGTTTAGACAGTTAAACGTCAGTACAACACATTCAATACAATACAAACGAAGAACACCAGTAAGATAGTACAATTTACTTACGCCGTTATCTGACATGTAACAAATGACGTTGTCAGGTGTCTGCTACGCTCGGGATGTCATTTTCACAGAAGGTTATAAACATCTGTTAAAAAAAAAAAATTCTTATTGACGGGTTCTCGAAAAACGTTGTGGGAACGTGGCATTTGATAATTTCGCTTCTGTGTTAATTGGCACCGATGTATATTTTGAGTAAATGTTCCCACATTTGTTTTCAAGGGGGGAAGGAATAATCAAAGCTTAAATATTTAAGTATACCAATTTGGAGCGCGTAAGGGAAAACGTTTCTCAAATAAAAATTCCATCCTTCTTTTATTGTTTCTTGTAGTGGTCTCAGATGGCATTTATATATATGTATATATTATGCAACCCACCCTCTGACTTCCATACTATAATATATATTATATATATATTTTTTTTTTGTAAGGTGCATAATTATATGAAGGTTTATTCTGGCAGGAGTTAATCCACGCTTATTCATTTCCTTGGAAGTCAAGAGTATTGGCGTTAGCCATCTTGTTGTAGACAGCACATAGCTCATATCGCTTCATCCTGTTGACGAGCGAGCACGGTGCGACCCGGGCACCCAAATAATGCTTATTTTACGGGAGCGTTACCGAATATATATTCATATATATCGGATTCAGTGCTTATGGGAATTGAGAGAAAATATACTGTGTTTTTCAGTTTTTATTGTAATAAAATTTTTAACCAAAATAAATAAAATATTACTCCAGTACAAACATGAAGTTAAATATTTTTCACATGGTGACCCAAAAAAGTCTTATATATTTGTCCAATGGGTTGTCGTGGAATTTAATGACAACTTTTTCCCTTCGTTAAAAGTTTGTTAGATAATGTCACCATGCTCATGACTATATTCAACAGTTGGTTGATTCAACATGTGAAGAAAATTAAACTATGTTTGCACTGAGCAATATTTTAATTTGACCCAAACAAATTTTTTTGCCATAAAAACTACAAATAAAGACTTTTCTCGGCGTCCCCCACATCCCCAGCTTAAGGATAAATATTAATCTACGACCAATAACATGAATTGTTACTTGTTTCTCTACGAACAAACCAATTAACGCGGTTAAATTGGAACTTGGCGGTAACTTTTTTGTAAACGTGCGATCGTTTAAAATTCTCTTTTTCGACGGAAGGATCGTTTATCTCAAGTTGACGTGTGAAATAATCGGCCTAGAGTAAAGTAGGGTCTATTAAATGGCGGGTGACCTCTTTTTTTCAGGTCTTGAAGGAGAAATCATTCTACCACATGTTCTTGGGCAAAATAAAATTGGGTAAGTCGGATTCCTTTCCTTCTTGGTTGAGAGATTTTTAGCACCTGGTCGTGTTGTGCACTATTTTATAATTACACTCGTATGTTAGGGAATAGGAATGTTAAAATTTATAGTGTAAGTATCCATATTTGCGTTTAGAGGGAGAAAGAATGTAAAAATATTTGTTAGGGAAAACAACCCTCAATTGTACCTGACTGAGATTCGAACATGATCTACCCGTATTGGTGGTCTAGTCTAACACGAGTGTATGCGTTAGACCCATGCGGATCGAGGCGGGTAATAAAATTATTATTTGGAATTGGTAAAAGAATTTAAAAAACAAATAAAATTATTATTATTTTTATTATTAGCACCGCGTCTTACTACCCCCGTTCGGTTATACGCACTTACGCTAATGTGATAATGTAGGGTGATTGGTGGAGATGATATGGAAGACCTACAGTTTAACGTGGGATACGAACCAAGGTGGGAGGTCCTGCATTCCCCACATTCACAAGTTGTGTTTAATACGTCTTGTCAGAGGTGAAGGAAGGGTTTGTCATTCAGATAAGATCTGTGCCGGGGACCGAGGGATTTGAACCCCAGGACCTCAGCACAGACCACCGGTTACCTCTATTATTTTTAGACATAAATCATGAGATTGGTTTTTCACAATTATTTCCATTTCTTATCACACTTATTTTTTAATGCTGCCTATTGTATGCACGGCATAGCTTGAAAGGACGGTATACTCGTGGATCGTTTGATCGTTTAATGTCCACTCATTACAATTGTGCTATTATAATACGCGGTACACTTTATGTGTATGGGTTGGAAAGTTATTCAGAATTTATAAGTACATATTTTACTCAATCAATTACTTGGTTTCTACACACCATCTTTTTTCATACGTTTATAATATTCTAGCACACTTTAAATAGTAGAGTACATTTTGAGTGGTCAAACTTATTTGGTACAAAATTTTCTTGTATAATTTTTTGAAAGAAAATGTCCTACATGAGGAGTATGTTGCAAACGATTCATTACAGGTTTCTTTTAACATGGTTGTATTTAAGGTTTTTCATAAGGGGATAGGAAATTGATTTAATTTCCAATGTCTAAAACACATAAACCACGTTCTAATATTTATATATAATATATATAAATATCTACTAAATATATATATAAATATTACTAAATCTATATATAATATACTAAATATATTATTTTATATATTATATAAATATTATTAAATTTACTTCTCAAAATTTTTTTTATTATTTTTAAATTTTTTAGAGTAAATTTTTTTATATTGTAAGTTGTTATTTTCTCAAAATAGTTTTCTACTACACATTAAAATAGGGTACATTTCCTAAATTTATAACTTCTTTATCCATTAAACCATTAATTTAATTTAGTACATAGGCACATAACACAAATCGGGTTTGCACGTGGTGCTAAATATTAACAAATAAAGTTTGTTTAGCATTTGTTTTAAATCCCAGAGTATTATAATTTGTGCTAATTTAAATACAACTTCATTCAAGGTGTAAGTATACTATTTCTTTTATCCACTGTATGTACAGTATATTACTACTGGTTAGAAACTTAGTATTTAGTAACATCGCTGGTGACTAAACACCTCCCCCAAACCTTACCGACTAGGCTACACTAGAAATATGTAATGGACACTATTAGTTTGTTGTTACGTGTTTGAAAAACATAAAATTAATATCTACAAGCTACAATAATTGTGTTTTAAAACTCGTAACTATATAGGGTGCCACTTTTTTTTATTCTAAAAGTCCTACACTTTGTGACGTCCAAGCGTAAATTTTCCGCGTGTACAATCATGGGTGGTATTGGAATTCTACAGTAGGTTTTACAAGATTTGTCCGCGTGATGCAATCATGGGTGGATGGATTCTAACAGTAGGTTTACAAGATTGTCCGGTGAACAATCTCTGGGGTAGGTATGGATTCTACAGTAAGGTTTACAAGATTGTCGCACTGACTATCATGTCGAGTGGTAGGATTCTACAGTAGGTTACAAGTTTTTTCCCGGTTTACAGATTTTGAGGTGAAAAAAATATAAAACCAAAACACCAATTGAATATTTAAAAAACTTCTTATAGAACAGTCTATAAATTTTTCTTTTATTGAAATGCTATATATTTTTTTTTTCAAAACCTCCATTGGGAAAATATTAGGATTTTTAATGAAACACACTCTCAGCATTTTAATTCTATCTACGCTACTGGTACGTGGCATCGTGCCTGGGTTATAGTCCTATACAGTATATAAAAAGAAGAACATAAGTCCAAATATTAATTAAACTATACCAAGTTACAATCATCAATTAACACGATGCAATATTTTAAAAAGATTTTCAGTATTTTTTAAAAGGACTATTATTTTATAGAACTCTTCAAAACATCACCTAACAAGTACCAATGAAGGTTTGAAATTAACATTTAAATTGTATATATTCTATAGTAGGCCTACAGAATTTTATAGGAAGTGTGGTATTTGGAGTCAACGTCGAAAAAACACCTGCAGCTTTATCGTTGTATCGGGTTGTTTTTCGGTATGTAAATGGCCGTGTGAGCAAAGAAGGCTTCATTGAACCGTTACTTAATTCTTCCACATACAACACAAGAGGGACTTATGGTCGTCCTTCATCTCCTTATATGAATACTGTATGTTAATGTAGTTGTCAAAGTACCTTCTTTTTTGGTTATTACTCCCTTGAAGAAGAATAAGAAGAGGGACTGCAGTTTGTTTTACTCACCTGCTCTGGAACTGGTCTTTGTACCCTGTTTGTGGTGTAGTATTGTTGTCCATTCAGTCTCAGATGATGTTTGCACGGTACTCTTAGTTGGTGTTTTATGCACAGCTGGCACACGTTCAAATATAAATCTAAAAGACCGAGAAGGGTGAGCCGCGAGGTAGGAAAGCGCCAATCTGAGTGGAGGGATGATGCGAGGGATTTGGGCGCTGGATGGAGGAGGGATTGCCGATCCTTCCAGCGGACTCAACCCCTCTTTCATTATAGTTTTATTGATATGGAGGCCAAATATTTACAACTGCAATATTAGTATAAAATACTACCTACTTTTAAAATTATATTTAATTTTTTTAAATATTTATTTTTTTAGCTGATAGCCGCAATTACCGTTTTTTTTCGCTTTATACCTAACTGCCTCTCGCGTACCCCGTTTGTGAACGCTGGTATGAGCGACAGTGGAAAAACTATTTCAGTCAACTTGGGCTGGCTAGGGTGAGTGATTACCAACTTTTTCTGTGTCATGTTGTAACATGATAACGAACCGAACCAGAAGACGTCGATGTTTGACATCTTAAGGTTCCTAGGAAAGGTACATAAAGAATATCCAGGAGTCACAAGAGAAAACAGATTGTTATTTTTATTTGTTTAAGTAATTTAATTCTGAAGTTATGGACAGTACATCTCGTTACAAGAACAATAATATTGATTTGACCAAATTTAACGTTTGGTGTTCAAAAACAACAAGACATGTGGCTTTGCAGAATTAATACATCGCAATAAGTTATTATTTATTTTTAAATCTAAAACCCATAGGCTGACTGAGAAATCAGCCAGACAATACAGTTATTAATATATCATTCGAAAACATTGGCATGGAGCATCACCACGCTCTCAAGACAAAAGGCTTTTTCTAACACTCGTTTAACTTGGCCATTCTAAAGCCTTCCATAAATATTATCACCCTATAACAAAGTTATACCAAACATAACATCTCGGCACAATTAAATATAATGTCTATGTCAATAAACGCTAAATAGAAAATATTCTTTGAACCTAACAGCCAAAGAGCAATTTGATATAATCATCTTCGGGTCAATAAAAACGCCATTAATGTTAACTTTAGTTTAACCAATAAGAAACCTATGCGTTGGCCATACGAATCGATAAACGCCATTAATATTAATTTTAGTATAACAATAAGAAAACCATATTTTTAGTTTAGTCGGTGCACCAGGGCCCCAAACTCAGCAAACTAACCAAGTAGATTAATTAATAGAAATATAATAATATGAAGCGCGCGGTTAAAAAAACCCTACATATTTACAATTAAGATATACTCGACACAATTCCAAGAGATAATTTCCAAAGCCCCAAAGAAAGACTTTATTCATATGAAAGTTAATTCAAACGATAATTTTGTAAAGCCAAACACCCCATAATGATATCGAAACTGAATTTTGAAGTTCATACTAGATAAGATTTAGTCGCCGCCCTCATCTTATAAATGCCGGTTGTACAATGAGTAAATAGCCTAAAGTTTCAGACGTTTTATAGAAACACAACTCGAGCCAAATTCACAGAGAGGGGGAGGAAGCTGGAGGAGAAAACAACGAAATGAAATGAGGTGAGCAGCGCTATGTGAGGAAACGGTTGACACTTGAGAACTATCGAGAGTGTAGGAAATTATCACAGCGGAAACTACCTGGTTCAAACTCAGTCTTTGTCTATTGCGGCGTTTGGCGTGGCAACCAAACCGGTGGGTGTGTTGAGTTCGCCGGGCTTCAGTCGCGTTGTACTTCCCTTGGTGGAGAGTGTCGTTTATGTGTGATCTCTGAAGTGCCATTTGCAGCAAGGCGGCGGTGAGTACAGCCCCGTGTTACGGACCCTTAGACAGTTTGTTTCTTCTTTAGGCGTGCGTGACTTTGTTTCTTATTTGTGTAAAAGCGTTACAGATGAGAGATTTCAATCTTAGAACCGAAACATAGACGTTTTGATGAGAGACTCAATCATTAATTAAATATCAAGACGCGATGACAAACTCTCAAGTTTATCAGCTGATGAGAATGTACGTGAAGGTTGTCACCTGATCTCAAAAATTGAGATGTAAATTTACTGTTAGGAAAAATAATCTCTTCACTCGCTACCGTATCTTACGCTTAATTATTCGTCGATTTCTGGCTTAGACCATTCGACCACAAGAAGTGTGGAAAGCATTTCAAGAGTATGGCTTATTTCGGAGAAAACCACCGGGCCTGAGGGTTGAAAGCTCTTGGGGTATGAGATCTGCTTGCCCTATTGCAACTTGCCCTGACCCGGACGGGATATGAGGCTTTCCTCTATCTACTGGATATTCTTTGTTTGGTAAACCTGAAATAGGTCCTTATAGTGGCGATACTCCTACTACAGCAGGAGGGTTTAACTCGATGGGCGGACTGCATCTCCTATCGTGGGCCTGGTTTATCGGAGTGAGACCCCTACACTAGCCAAAAATTAAGCGGATGGTGCTAGTACCTTTGGGAAAGCTGGTCAGTAACCTCTAGAGCTTCCATATATAAAAACTCAGGATTTAAAGTCTTATGATATAGTGATTTCCGAGGCTAGAAGCCCTGACATCCTTCGAGGGGTTAAAGGCCCTACATGAGAGTTCGGTACTGATGGAAGGAGGAGCCGAATCCTTTTGACGAGGGAAGCTGGCCAAGTCTGGTCCCTTCCCCAGGAGTCTAGTGATGACAGAGGTTGATGGCCATAAACTGGGTCGTATGCGTCCCTTCAGTCTCTGCTGCTGCGCACGTAAAGTGCGTGGCTTACGCTCAAATGAACAGCTTGCTGTGTAATGTTAGAGGAGCCTCGTATGAGGTGTTAGTCCACCAGATTAAGTGTCTGCCGAACCCTGGCCGGATGGTGAGTTTTCCACTTCAAACAGGAGCTGAATTATATATTTTATTTCCTGTGTTACACGTGATGACAGGTTCTAATATTATCAGGGTAGGTGTTGTAAAATGCTCCTGGTGTTTGAGTCCACACGTGGCTCCAGTCAACGGGTAGACGTACGGACAGTGACGGGGGTTACTTGGATTGTTGGTTCCTACAAGGCTGCCAGGAGTTCCACTCTTGTAAATTCGAATGGGAGCAGCAGTGAGTTCAGCTTGAGAGCTTAGTTAGAGCGACTTGGGTGAAAACGCAGTGAAAAGACTCAGACCCATATTGCGTGGAAAAAACATAATGTTTGCCTCAGGTAGTTGGGGGGGGGGTAATTAAGGATCACAAGCCTACAATCAACTATGGAATTTGTTCATTAATGGCTGGGTAAATATAAGTCATTTATCACATTTATTGAGTAAAAAATACAATTTCATAATTAGTAGATGCAGTTAAATATTTAAATTGATTATTCTCTAATTAAAGGCTATGTTAATTTATGTATAATAAAATTATATCTATTTTCAGTTAAAATTTTGAATATTTTGTTTAACCATATCTTATTTTACAAAATGTGATGCTCCGTGTTATAGACCTGTTGAATAGTTACTAATGGTAATTATGAACATATGTTTGTGTTTTTAAATTTATTGGATAACATTATCTATGTTTGAATATTTGATATTCTGAATATAGCACACAGTTATTTTTTCAATACATTGATCTTTCGTTGTAATTAATAATATTTATTTTAAAATCATTTTGATGAAAGAGGAAAAGCTATGAGTTCTTCTTGACCAGAAATTTTCTAAACAAATCTCAAACTACAAATGAAGTAAAACTTATAGTTATACTACAAGAAGGATATAAAAGCAGTTTGACAATGGCCAAGTCCCTATGCTTTCAGTTGATCATCCTTAACTCTAATTTACTAGCTGATATACTCAGCTTCATACAAATATCGTTTAACCATTGAGTACAAATCCGATTCAACAGCTCTTCTGGCGGATCTTCTCTATTCGTCTTGCAAAGGGGAAACGTAAGGAAAATTGTATAGCAAGGACGCAATGATAATGGACACTCCGCCATGGGATGCCAATAGAGGATATCCATTCTATAGTACTGTTATATTGTATATATAAACTGAGCAAAATATGATCCATCAACATAAGCTATGGTTCTATTTAAAGCAACCATGTCAAGGGCAGATTTATTTAACACTAATAACAAAAAATCCTTCTTCCAATCAATTTTGCTACAACTTTGTCGTTATAGTCCGCTTCTTTCTAACATAACTTTTATAAATCATCACCTGTGCCCATCAGATTTAAGTACGGCTTATATTAAGATTAGTGTCATATCAAGTGATCCAGGGGTATTTATATAGGGTATGAAATGGAGTTAATGTCAAGTCGCTTCTCAAAACTTCACTGATAGCGCCCACCAGTACTAAACTCACCCACAAACAAGGACATGCAAAGATTTTTTGTCTCGAGGAAATTGATGTATATTTGTGGCTCAGTCCCAAATATTCTAAAAGTTTCAAAATGTTTAAAAATTTCTAAAGACGCATCTTTCTAAATAGTTTCCACAACTATGTAATAAATGGTAGGGTGCCTAAAACAAGTGCCAGGTATTTGTGAAAGGAGAACAATGTTCAGGGATTGAGGAACTCGTTGGGCTTTTGGAAACTGTAATTTGATCTCTACGATTTTGATATAATGTTACAGTGGGATATAAATTTGATTCTTTGAGTTTGTGTTTAAATAGATATTTCCAACAAATCGGTATATTTCTTAGTATCAATGTTTGTATCGCATCTGAATAACACGCTTATCTTGATATTTCGGTTTAATGGTAACAATTGTAGCATTCATTTCTTCGTATCAATTAAAATTTGAATACTTAAATATTCAATACCTTTGCTTGACTAGCATCAAAATTGATACTGCTCTGCTCCTCGTCACCATTATTTTATGTCCATATATATCATTTAGTTTGTTGAAAATATGTTGTTCTCTCTATTCTCAACAATGTTTTGTTTTTGATGTTCCCTTACATGAACCTTTGTTTTTAAAACTGATTGTAAAAACCCACACTTCTCTGTTTGTTTTAATTGGGAAGGTGATGTTTGTATTTTTATGGTTTGGTAAATAATCCTGATGTAATTAATCACTACTTGATTCAAAAATGTGATATTTCTTTCCACAATCTTTTACATTTCTCTTTAAATATGTATATTTCATTTTGATCTTGTTAAGTAATTATTATTAAAACGGTATCCTCGGGTTACCGATGAAAGTGTCTCGAAATTTGTGCAAGGAATTCCAAATATTTGATCAAATTTTTCGAACAAACAAAAATAACATCCTTAGTACTCCTATATGCAACTGCAATAATAATATCATCTGGAAATTTTTCTTTTTAAATTCCAAGGTAATGTGTTTCTTTTCATTTGTAAAGTGAGAGGTAGGGAAATATTCACCAAGGTGCATTGCTCTGAAAGTTCATTTGAATGATTGAAGACTGTTTTCTTGTAAGACGACTGTTTACCAGATGGGCGAAGATCCACTTTTGGAACAACGTTCACGGGAGGAAAAGTTTTCTAAGAAATTGTACTTGAACTAGAATATCCTATTGAATTTAGTTAAGTTGTTTCAAACTCCTTACCAGGCATATGTTAAATATGGTCGTCAACACCTTCATAATTTGTTTAGCTTTTATATTATGAAAATTTTGTTTATAGATATTAATTTTAATTCAATTTAAATATTTAACTAATACAATGTATTGATTATGTTGATTACCAATTAATCTCTTTGAAAATATTGTTTAAATAAAATTATTTACTGACCATTAATTCCCAAAAATGTGTTTAAAAATATTGTTTGATTCAAGGGGAAATTTTTTTCGTACAATAAATATAAATACCACTCAAATTTGCTCAATAAAATCTCACTGAATGAGACGCTATGAAAGTATAAAATGTTTTTTATAGGAAGAGTTGACCTTTAACTTGAAAATACAAAATAATAATTTAACTGAAAAGTAAAATTAACTAGCTAAATAAAAGCAACTAATACTAAGCTTCCACTTTTTCAATTTTTTAGATGTCACTCAGGGGAGTTCACCCGGGGACGTAGACAAACCTCAGACATTGTCCTTTCAATTTCCTCAGTTAGTCAGAAAAAACCTCAGCAAGTAGTCCATCACTTTATTAGCATAGTTGTATCATTGTTTCTGACTCACCCTGTAAAATATATCTGGGCTTTATTTGTTTAATAAAGACCCATCTTTAAGTAATTTAAATTGTTTTAAGCCATGATTGTGGTTGTAGTTGGTATATTTTTTGTAGATCACCTTTAGTCTACTGACCTAGGCAATGTAAGTGTAGGGTGGAAATATTAATAATATTACTACCCGGCTCGGTGGCGTAGATGGCTAACGCGCTTGTCGTGTTGAGTTTGGGCTGCTGAGAAGGGGGAGATCGAGGTTCGAATCTCGGTCGCGTGAACTGGGTGTGGTTTTTCCTAAATGGTTTTCCACTCTCCCTTCTCGCAAATGCGGGTTCACTTCCTCTAATTCAACCTTCCGAATTCCTAAATCCGTTAACGTAATTAGTACTTAAAGCGTATAACCCAAACTGGTAGTAAGTTGCGGTGCTAAATATTATTAATATTATCAATAATATTACTTATTAAATTTATAACAATTTGGAGACATTTTTCAACACACCGTTCACAAATATTTTCACTCAAAATAGTTTTTGTTCAGAATCTTAAAAACAGGAAGAAAACCCTTTTAAAAAATTGGATTTTTTTTATTTTATCTGAACTTTTGATGGAATTTTATTTTTGAACTTGAGTGACCACTCTGAAAATAATTTTGATCACATATTAAATCTATAATTATTATCGGGTATATTTATATATATTATATATATATATATATATTTGTAAGAGCATAATTATTTTAAGGTTTATTCTGGCGGAGGTTAATCCACGCTTATACTTTTCCTTGGAAGTCAAGAGTATTGGGTTGCCATCTTGTTTAGAACAGCACATAGTCATATAGCTTCATCCTGTTGACGAGCGAGCACGGTGCGACCGGGCACCCAAATAATGCGGGGCGTTACAATATATATTCATATATATCGGATTCAGAGCTTAAGGGATGAGAGAAATATACAGTGTTTTTGCAGTTTTTATTGTAATACAATTTTTTAACCAAAAAAAATAAAATATTACTCCATTTATAAACATGAAGTTAATTTTCTTCACATGGTGACCTAAAAATTTCTTAAATATTTGTCAATGGTGTCGTGGAATTTAATGACAACTTTTTCCCTTAGTTTAAAAAGTTTGTTAAAATAATGCCGCTATACTCATGACAGATATTCAACAGTTGTTGATATCAACATGTGAAGAAAATTAAAACCCTATGTTTGCACTGGAGCAATATTTTATTTGCCCCAACAAAATATTTTTGACATAAAAACTGAAAAAAACCACTGTCCTTTTCTCGCGTCCCGCACATCCCAGTTTAAAGGATAAAATTTAATCAACCAGACAAATAACATGGAATTTTTTATTTGTTTCTCTACGAAAAAACCAACTAACCGCGGTTAAATTGGAACTTGGCGGTAACATTTTGTAACTTTGCGATCGTTAAAACTTTTTTTTTTCAACGAAGGATCGTATCAAGTTGCCCGTGAAATGATGGGCCCTAGAGAAAAGAGGGTCATATTAATGGCGGTGGCCTCTTTTCTTCAGGTCATTGAAGGAGCAATCATTCTACACATGTTCTGGGAAAAATAAAATTGGGTTTAAGTCGGATTCCTTTTGGTTAGGATTTTTGCACC
>JBCFYV010009825.1:0-10722 GCA_039000515.1 Timema cristinae | reverse complement strand
GCAACTGATGAAATTAGGTGTAATTGATACTTTAATTAAAACTAAAATATTCTGAAATTTTAGAAATGACACCTGAATACAGGAGTCGAAACCAGGACCTTTGGCTAAGATATTTTTCACAATCTTTATCATTTCTATTTATCCCGAGAGACAAATAGTTTTTACCCGATTGTTGATTTTAATTGTCAGAGACTTAAGTCAGTTTTTTTTAATCCAGGATTTTCAGTGCACACTAGCATTGTGGAATAAAGTTATTTAACTCTATAAATAACTAGTTATAGCTGGTATTGATGAAATGGCTTTGCTGGAAATAGTTTTACCAAGTTAAAAGGGGTTTCAGGGGATTTTGAGTTCCAATCGTGAGGTTTACATCGCTATTCAATAGGAATAGACATAACTAGAATAATAAAAAAATGCATGCACATATTAATGTGTGTGTATTTTCAAATGTATTTGTACTTTTCCATATCAAGAGAATGTATGGCAATCATGAGAATATCGATCTTGAGACGTTATATGTGAACACGAATAGAGAAAAGTGTATTATAAACTTATTTATGTCTCTATGTCTGTCTGTCTGTCTCTGGTAACGGTTTAAAAACGGTTTAATAGATATGTTTCAATTTTGATATTTATATTTTATAGGGTTACACTTCGGGATTATTTTTAATTTTAATTCTAGCCTTTATACTAAGGGTAGCTTTGTTTGTGATTTTTTTAATCCCAATTTTTCGAAAATGGCTCAAACAATATTACTTAAAATGCATGTTTGTTTGACATGAAAATTGCACTACGTGTATATTATTTATTTTTGAGACAAAATTCGTTGTAGGTTAGTTAATGATGGGCAATTTTTAGAAAATTTGAAATATTTCGAAAATTCCTATAACAATTTGGTTAAAATATATATCTGAGGATTGTGTGTTATGACAAATAATGCTACATATTTGTTTTATGAGTGAAAAAATTTTTTATGATCAGTTTGCAGCCTAACATTTTTTTTAAATTTGAATGAAATGGCTATAACTATCTGCTTTCACATGGATATCTTTAAAATGTTTGGCATTACAAATTGAATCTGTATAGTTGTTTTATGTAAAACAGTTTTGATATAAGAAACTCTATTGAACTTTGATTTTTCCAAAATTTGAGTTATTTTAAAAATTGCTCCAATGATATTTCTCTTTAAATGGGTATCCAAGGAATGTTTACCATGACACATTACACTGTAGGCTACACTTGTTTTTGTTTTTTTTGGAAGGGGGGGGAGGAATTCCTTTAAGGTTACTAAAACTGATTTTCAAAAATTAGAAATATTTGGAAAATTTATATAACGATTTGGCTCAAAGCTGTATTATTGGTTTTCGGATAAAGATTTGTCTAATGATGAGTTATTTTTGAACATTTGAAATAATTTGGAAATTACTTTTAAGTTATTGGTTAAAATGTAGATCTGGAGAGTTCTTGACATGGCAAAGAAAACTGTGTTCTGGTTTTCTGGAGGAAAATTTATTTAAAGATACTTTACTGAATACATTTTTTAAATTTAAATAATTTAAAAAATGCTCTAGCTATTTGGTTCAAAACTGATTTCTGTTATGTTTCTTACATCATAGATAAATAATATATCTTTGTTTGATTAAGAAGAATGTCATCCCATTATTTGTTCACTGATGACTAATTTTTTGTAGAATTTGAATTTTTTTTAAAGAGATTCGGCGATTTGGTATAAAGTTGATGTCAATGGACTATTTGCATGACCATTAATAAAGTATCTTTATTTTTATAAAATAAATTGACTTAGGGTGGTTGAATTATGATAAATTATAGAAAGTTTAATTATATATTTTCCTAAATTATATATAGAGAGCGAGTTAAAAATAGGTATATGGGATTAGTTTTTTTTAATAGATAAGACAAAGGTTTAATTTTTACAAGTTACAAATAGTTTGAGAGTAGTTTACAAATAACTAATTTTTGAAAGTTTGAATATTATTTTTAAACATTCGTACATTTTGGCTAAAAATGAATAAGTTATATAAATAGTGTTTATTTTGATTAAATTGAAAATGGGTTGGTTTTTATGAGAAATACTTAAGTGTAATTTAATGAAATACCACAGTATATCAGAATATTTTCTTCGAATCTATAATATATTTAACTTTTTTATCACCACGTCTTTGTGAACAGCTAATTTTCGTATACATTCTAATCTATGTACTGTACGTAGAACTATTTATTAATTTATTAAGTATTCATAGGTAAATAAATCATTAAAATTGGATTTAAGACAATCTATATGTCTCACTAAAAAGGGAAATAGTTGTATTTACTATTAATTTAATTTTAACATTTGAAGATAGTGCTAGAAATTATGTGTAGGGAATGAGGGGGTGATTCATACTCTCGCCCTCTTTAGGGTACTCTTCTGTGAAAATACTCTTAAACGAGATGTGACTTGTATCACATGATAACTGTAAAGTGTTACTCGATTAATACATACTTAAATAGATAATACAAGGTCTCCAAAATTTTTACCCTTTAATAAAGTTTTTTCAGACTCCTTAGTTAGATAAAGTATTGCGATCGTCAAAAAAATGTAGAATCTAAAATTTAATGGATGTAGACGTTTTAAATCCCGCTTAACCTGAAAAAGAATTTTTGCAGTGCCATCTGTCTTTTTTCGGGACTAGAGCCAAAACCATCTTAATGTTCGGACTAAAACTTGGTCTCTAGGGTTTTCATAAGTTTAAACTTAGAGATTTTTGTGAATATTCCTCCAACCCTAAAATTTAGAGTAATTTATTAAAGGTCGAAACGATTAAAAGAATAGTTTTTTTTTCATAGTCGGCTCTAACGAGTTTGGTTAAATTTCGAATTTGGTCACTGTTTAACATTATGAATAAAATTATGATTATCAATGAACAATGAAAATAAATTTTAATGTATTTACATAAACAAAAGTTTCCAAAATTGATAATCCTATATCCTCATATATTTGAGATATGAAATAGCATTGAAAAGTTATAGTAATATTAAAAATAGAATACTTTTATTTGAAGTATGTTTTTATAATATCAATAGTTTCTGAAATATTGCCAAAGGTAAATACTTTTATATTGAGGTCTAGGAAATTATCTTTGTAAACATTGATGTTACTTTTTTTTCGCAATGTTTATGTGGAGCAATGCATATTATTTAATTTATACTATTTATTGGAGTGTTTCTGCAACAATATATAGTATTTAATCTTAAAAATATCATATTTTTTAGTAAATTCTTTCATTTTTAGGCAAAGGAGCGAGAAAGCTGGTGTTGTGCAGTGTATCATTTATTTAAAATATATTATCGTAATTGTGATATTTGTTTACATCATTATAAAGGGCCACGTAAAATCTCAAGAAAATAACAAGTTGATCATAATCATGTCTTTGATTTTGACGCCATGTTATCGTTTTATTGGTATATCTTAGACTAGCCCCCTTCCCCGTAAAAAAGTATTGTAAAGAATCCTTTAAAACAAAGCTTCAAATCATCCATCATGTCAATATAAAAACAAAACTTTATTTTACTTATTTTTTTTTTGAAAATACAGTCCTACCTATGACTGTATAGCCCCCTCCCTTTTTTTATCCTCAATCTATTTTCATCTCATTCCTCTTTAATCACCCTAAACCTCCCCCCCCCCTTCACCAACCCCACTTTACCTTCAACAACTTTTTTTTTCCAATGACTATATAATATTCTATCGACATTTTTATAAGAATAAATTAAATTTTCAAAATAAAATATATCCTATGCTATTTGCTGATAGTGTAGCTTTATAATGGTTAAAGAATTTTTAAAATCGGTCAGAAGTTTTTGAGTTTATCCATTGCAAACAAAAAAACAAAAAATCAAATCTTTTCTCTTTATAATATTAGTATAGACAATGCTCATGGTCACATACAATTGGTAATGATTATCTTGTTTGAAAATATGTTTAAAGATAATTTTTTGTTGTGCTTTTTCATTCTGGATTAAAAGGTCATTATATTCTTGTTCCTCGTCATATTTGTGTTTGGATATTATCCAAGCATTTATGTTGGGTAAGTACAGTACATCCTTAAATAACATCGACATATTTATTAATTCTTTAACACACATTTTTATCAACGCATTCTTGTCAGAATGAGAAGAATTTTTAGTTTTAATATTTAAAGTGCATGTTTGATTTAGTTGTGTGAGTTAATTAAGAGTTTGTATTAATATTTAATTAATTATTTTATCATACTTATACCGTAAAATTCTAGGTACTGGTCATAGCAGGTATTTAATACATATTCAGTGTTAAACATTTTATAAAAAAATCCATCTTTCAAACCACTTTTTAACTGAAACATTTTGTAAACTATTATAAATAATAAAATCTTAGAAATCTGAATAATTAAGCTCATGCTTAATTTCCATATCACCCTAAATTCCAGAGGTTTTATAGAATAAAAAATCCCAACAACGCTTTCTCGTCAGAAATGTTCGCCAATGTTCAACCTTATCCTTCAAGAGAGGAATGGGGTAGTGTTAACCAATATCGGTCTTGAAGAGGAGCTCTTATTGATACCTCGCGAATCAATGATCCACTACTGAGGCAGTTTTAAAGTTTCAGCTCTGCCTGATGACACTAATATTTTATCGAGATATTTGCTAAGTTCCTCCTTTTACCCATGACAGGAGTGTTGTTAGGCAGGTCAACGTCAGGTAAAAGTAACACTAGTTCGATACCATGTGTCAGTTATATAGTTTCCATTCATACATGCTTGATGTGGCAAAATTTAAATTGCTAAGCAACACTATGTAGGAATATTTTAATCAGAAGATACATTTAGAAACTACAAAACTTTATTTTGTGGTAAAAAAAACCTAACAACTATTGGGTCGTTGTAAAGTTGTATGCCAGATATCATTTCAAAATTGATTTGAAGCCTAATATAGGAAATGTCAACATCTAGCTGTCGTAACAACACGTCGTGTTTTTCACAACATAATTCCATTATTATCGTGCCATAGTACCAAAAAATGTCGTAATGAAGTAATCCAGACTTTTCCAGTGCTGGATTTCAAAAAGGAGCAATGGACACAAACACAGATAAGACTTAGATCATTCTACATTACACAAATACTTTGATTAATTTTCAAAATCACCCGCCTCGGTGGCGTAGTTTGGCTAACGCGCTTGTCGAGTTAAGCTCGACTGCTGATTGATGGGGAGATCGAAGTTCAAATCTCGGTCGGGTGGTTTTTTAAAATGGTTTTCCACTCTCCCTCCACGCAAATGCGGGTTCAATTCCCTCTAAATCAACCTTCCCAATTCCTAAATCCATTAACGTAATTAGTACTTAAAGGTATAACCCAAACGAGTAGTAAGACTGGTGCTAAATATTATTAATTTCAAAATCAGTTTGGCAGATGTTAAGTTAACTTAATTTCTATTCTATAATTTCAAACATAAATCTAGACTCAAGAACATTGTTCATATAACGTTGTATTATATATTATTTTTTATTTTTAATATTGTAATGTGTCAACTTATGTTTTAAGACTATTCATAAACTCGTTTGAGCTTTATAATTTAGTTGATGATGCATTAAAACTTTATATAACTGTTCAGATCATACACTATATTTCTTTGCTAAAATTTTATTTAAAATTTTACATTTTAGTATGTGTCGATTTCACTTAAAACATCAACTACTTTTTTAAATGCTTGATTAATAAATTAATTTTTAATTTCCCGGTTAACCCTATCTAAGTTCTAGCCTTCATTATAACCACTCCATATTTTCAACTATTCTTCTAGAATGTTTTCTAAAATGTTATAAAATGTTTTGTACAACAGTCCCCTTTTTGTACAGGTCCCAGATGTGGTTGAGTGAGGAATTAGGGGAGGTGAAGATGATGTCACTGGCTAAGGATTTGGGGCCTAGTTCATAAATAAAAAGGTAGTGGTCTAACATTACTTTCCTACAGGGAAATACTTATAGGAGGATTTAGGTAATCGTATTTAACTTAGAGAACATTTTTTTATTCTTACTTTGTCCCCGAACTTGATATCTGTAAAAATTACACTTTTACAACCATTCTACTTCTACCCAAATCGAACAATCTCATAATGAATATTAATATCTCTCGGAATTAGAGTTTATATATTTTGAGTGTTTTTTTTTTTAGGTATTGATTATATCTTTCAAAGGTGAAAGCTACATATTACAAAACTTGACGTATGAATACGTAAAAGTAGATCTATTAACTTTTTTAGCTGCCAATAAAAATTTGACAATCACTTTTTACATAAATTTTAATAATTTACTATCTATTTATCTAATAACAATCCTTATTGTGTTTAAGTGTTATATAAAATACGAGATATCACAATTAAATCTCAAAAGTTGGAATATTGATGTTTTTATGCTGTTCTTGGCTAGGTTTGTGATTAAATAA
This sequence comes from Timema cristinae, assembly GCA_039000515.1. Taxonomy (NCBI): domain Eukaryota; kingdom Metazoa; phylum Arthropoda; class Insecta; order Phasmatodea; family Timematidae; genus Timema; species Timema cristinae. The sequence continues at coordinate 4,245 of JBCFYV010009825.1, read as the reverse complement.
TAAGTTTAATGAACTAATAATAAATAAAAATATTCAACTCCTAATGTAACGTATAGGGCTACAAAAAAGCTTCATTAATCCGGCTATTCCTTGTTGTGATCGGCTAATTTTGGGTGGAGTGGTTTATCTCTCAGCCCTCCCATAATGTGGATTTTTTCGTGCGCGTGAGAAAGAGACCAAAAGTTTTGCATGAAAGGTAGTTTCACATATCTAGGGATCTGATACATTATGCAATCGATGTAGGACAGACGGATTTACCTTCCTCTCCTAAGGAATTTGGGCAACGGATATTTATTGATTTAATTTATGTTAGTAAATAGTACAATAATTCCACATTTTAGAAAATAATTATTAATCATTTTCGCTTGTTGAAAGTCATTATAAATGGCCTTTCTCTAATCAGAATGAATATGTGACAAATGGTAAATGCGACATTTTGTACCTCTTGATGGCTACCTGAGAAAGGTCCACTAATACTTAAAAATATTTACGATGCAACAAATGGTGCCACTTAATGGGAAGGTGTACCAGCTTCGGTTTATAAATTTATTTAATTGAATTTAATTTAATTATTGTGTAAGACGCGTCTCATATGCAAGATCACGTCGCCAAGGAGAAGGGCAATGGTCGTGGAGCGTTTAAAGTATTTGGAAATCTAACTTAACCTAGCCAAACCTAGCCAACATAACCTGACCTAACCTAAATTATCTTAACCTTATCTAACCTAACTCACTATTTAACTTACACTAACTGAAATGTTGAAGTTCTCACAGCTATCTACTATCAAGTAATGAACCTTGCTGGCACATATTAGCTCGTTTTTTCCAGGCTAAATAGATAGATGTGGCACCATTTGTCCCATCGTAAATATTTTGAAGTCATTAGTAGACCCTTTTCAGGTAAGGTAATACGAAATTTTGCTAAAAGTCGAGTGGTACGAGGAGGTATGTAAGTTATTATATTTAGGGATTATCGTTTATTAAAAATACTGTATTTGAAAGATTTGTTTGGTGTTGATTTAGTGGAGATAAATTAAACAAGTTATTTAAAGCATACAGTTAAAGGAAATCTTTTGAAAAAAAATTTAAAACAAAATCTAGAAAACAATAATGAAGGTTGGAAATGTCGGGCCTCCACCGTGGTTCGGATTCTACGTTAAACTGTAGGTCCTCCATTTCATCTCACAATCACCCTACCATTACACATTAGCGTAAGTGCGTATAACCCGAAAGGTAGTAAGACGTGGTGCTAATAATAATAATACTAATAATAATAATAATAATAATAATAATAATAATAATAATAATAATAATAATAAATAATAATGAAGGTTCGGTTTTATTTGTTCAAATGTAAATGATCTCTTCCAAGAGACAATTAAATTAGGAGAAAAAAATTACTTAGTGTAGGTGATTCTAGATATTTATGTACAATTAATAGACATTGTTTCATTAAATTATTTAAGAATTTATAGATTTAAAGAGTTACATGACATTTGGGTATCTAAGGTATACTAAATCCCCAATTTATTATTTTAAGATAAACCTTGACATAAACTAGGGTTTGTTATTATTGTTATATTAGAGTCCTCTGCTTAATCCTTTGCTCTATTGAGTTATTTTATGTTAAGCTGGCGTTAATTCTTTTATCTTCTAGAACTAAAGGTTTTTAATTGATTATTATAAAACTAAGGCACTTATTAGACATCCACACTCGACCTCTAACACTTAAAATATCTACTCAATCCAGTCTATTTGATGTGTTCATTCGTACTCAGATTCGTTGTACTCACACATGTGAGACCAACACATACGGACAGGATAAATAGTTGGTTAGAAAGATCAATTAATATCCTAAATAATTCTGGTTTTATTCCCAGTAGGTTCTGTTATTTATATTTAATATTTGATCACAGGTTATTCTTGCTATCTAATTGGTGGATATCTATACACCTACGTACTAATTACACTGATGGCTTTAGGGATTAGGAAGTTTAATTTATAGGATGTATAGCCGCATTTACGAGGAGTGAGAATGGAAAACAAATTTTGGAAAAACCACTCTCAGTAGCTTACTCCGACTGAGAATCGAACCTCGATCTCCCCATCATCGGTGTTCTAGTCAACTGTAAGAATAGCACGTTAGACCTCGCTGCCACCAAAACTGTTCTATTAGTCTTATTTCGATATTATTTGTGTGCTAAGGAAGTGCAAATAAAACACATTTCTTAAGTGCACTCTGTTAGACTCATCATTATATTACTATCATCTATTATTATTATTATTATTATTATTATTATTATTATTATTATTAAATATTCCCAGATATTTTTAACATGGGTTAGATAGTTATTGCCTAACAGCTCAATTGGTAGCGAGTCTCCCTACTGAGGTAAGTGTTCCGGCTTCTATTCCCACCGTAGACAAAAAATGTACCATCGGTGAAATGTGGGTTTCCTCTTACACAGTAATGAGTTAACGTCATGAAACACTACTTTTGATCTCAGTTAGTTTATAATTAGTGTTTTAATATATTTATCCAGCTAAGAGATGGCATGTTTAATACATATGAACATATTTTTTTTATCTTGTATGACTTCAATTTTAGTGAATTAAAAGCCATTTATAGCCTCCCCTCCCCCTCCCCCTGATTCCGTTTTTCTCCATGAAACAAAAGTGTTTACCTATATCTAGTTTAAACTAGTGTCATCGTCTGAGAGTCAAAACCTGACCAATCCGACCCTTTCTAGAACTACGAGTCTACTAGGACACTGTCAAATGACAAGAGTTTGTCTACCCATCACCTCCCAGTGATGCACAAGTTTGGTTCTTCCACCGAGGCGCTTGAAGTTCAGTGTAGGAGGTGCGCTTTGTCCGTCGGCGCTTGTGTCAATTATCTCCAAGGATTGAGAACAAAGGATATGAGCCACGACTACCGCTTCGAGTAAGGCCTACCTACACACAATAATAATTATTATTAATCCACCCCGTCCCTCTTCTTCCGACAACGCCCCAAATAAACGCGACTAGTTCTCGTACATACGGCGAGCAGATGTTAATAAGTTTCATTTACCAGAATAAACTGTAATAATATACTGACGAACACTGTTATACAGCCTTCCTAGATAAGGTTAAGTTAATAGAATACAAGTGATATTGTCACTTGGAGCTACAACGGACTAAGGGCTCGTTTCTTCTGTTAGAGAGTTCCTCGCTGTGACATTTTTCTCACATTTATTATTATTCAGCCAATATAGTGAGAGCAAACAGTGGAAAACGTAAAAGGAGCCTGTCTGGTTGAGATAGATGGATAGCCGAGATCGTACCAATCAGAAGTTGCGCTCTAGTTGAATAATGATTTAAACTTTAATAGAAAATGAGTTTGGTCTTTACTTGAAGGAATATAAGAATATTTTCTATTATGTTATACATATATAAATAGTTTAGAAGTTGAACATTTCCACTCTGTAAAATATAAAATAAGACACATATTTTGTCAGATCATTAAGACATAATTAAAGGTAACGAATATATGATCGTAGAACGGATATTTGTGAATCATATGATGCTATTTATTGGGGGGGGGGGGGGCGTGGGCTTAAAACCAACTATCTATATATTTGTATTTCCCTCCTCCCCTTTTTGTTCTCCAACTGCCGACTGCTCCAACCAGTAGTGGTACTATCACTATGTTTCTGGAGTTTTAACGACCTTGCCTAAAATTGAGTTTTAGAAGCTATTTTGGGGGGTCGGGTTGCATCTTAACTTAACGCAGTCCAAACACTAACACACTTAGACGTCAATGTACGAAATAGAAAGCGAGGTAAGAAAATTAGAAGTTCACCCGGAGAGGGATCTGTCTATGAGCTGATGACACTTTCCCTCTTCCTCTGACGAGTTTTACACACATACTTCTATATTTGCACTTAGGAAACATTGACTTGCTTTTTAATTTCACCTTTTTATTGTTTCCTATTACAGATAGACATGTGCTACGACGTATTTTTTAATCTACATCCTGGCGGAAAAAACTCCTAAAGACCATTTTCGTGACCAATAAAAATAGTCCAAGCCATAGAGGATTTAAAAAAAAAAATTAGAAAAAACTACTTAAGAATAAAACAAATTGTGACACTGTAGGACTATTTCCAGTCTGGGACAAACAATAAAGTGAGAAACTGTTAAGGGACAATACCGTGTGTGACTAGGCTTTATTTATAACCCTGAGCTCCCTGCCAACAGAGAA
>JBCFYV010009824.1:0-41619 GCA_039000515.1 Timema cristinae | reverse complement strand
CTTTTAGTGTAGTGGTTTTCTATCCCTTAGCACTTTTAAATTAAAATATGTGCTGAATGGGAAGAAAAATATTTTACAGATTGGGTTTCTGAAGAAAAAAATTACTAAAGATAAAAGGGGAAAAATTTGCTGAATCCAAAATGAAAGAATAAAAAACTACTTTTTATTCTATTCTCTATCAGCGTGCACTGCGGCAAGTATATTTTCACTCATTCCAATGTTTTTAACAAATAGCTTAAGTTAGTTATAGAATAAAATTTCTTCCATAACATTTTACTTTGACCAATCAAATTATCTGGAACAAAATTTTTTCTAATTCAAGAATTAATGACTTGAAGAAATTTTTTGTCATTAAAACCAGGTAACCTTAGAAAATTCTCGTACAAGGGCGGGTATTCTAAGGGAAATTTTCATTAGCCAAATAGATTTACAGTTTAATTCTTTTCTGAAATTTTAGTCCACAATTTACAATACATTTATTTGCGGAAGTCTCTTTACTAAGAAAAATGTCAAGTAGGTTGTTTGAGAATAATTTTCTTATAGCATCCGGGCATTTAATTTGGATATGGTTAAGAGAGTTTACAAAAAACTGGACTGCCAATTTGGAGTGCAACCTCTTCACATGAGTTTTTCGTTGACTAAATTAGGTCAAAGTCCTTCAGCAATTTAAAGAGCTGCTTCCTAAAATAAAATGTTCTCTAAAGATTAAGAAGGATATAATATAGTACCCAGAACTCTAGGACTAGGGTAGCTTGTATATTTTGAATTAATTCTTGATCCCACATTTGAATGGACTACATTTTAAATTTCTAGGTAACGAAAAAAATTAGAAAAATTATTTCTGTAATTCATCAATTTTGAGGGAAATTAACAATTTGGGCAACCCAAATTTCATAAAAGAGATTTTAAACATTTCCTTTCCTTCAAAATTGTATTTAATGATTTTGACTCAATTACTTTGAACCGTAAAAAAAACCATTCAAAATCATCGATCATCTGTGTACCAAAAATTGCACAAAGATCGCTGTGTTTGTAAAACTGGAACCAGTTTCAAGATTTTATTTAAAACAAAAATTTTTTTCATTGTTTTTGTTGAAGATAAATCTCAGAAAGTTCATTTTTTTTTAATCAACTAAATTTTTCTACATGTAGATTAAATCATAACAATTCAAAATAATTTTGAACTGTAAATACTGATGAATAGCTAATATTCAGAAGTATCAACATTTTTTATGTTTCATTATAGTTATATAGTTGTTAAGCAACTTAACAATATTTATAATAAAAGTCGGTAGTTTGATTTGAAAGTATTATTTTATGTATTATATAATACCTTTCTAAGTAGGAAGGGACAGAATAATCAATGGAAGAGTGAGTTATAATGTGAGTTTCCTCTTAATTATACTTTTTCCTCCCTACTCTATTAAATATGGTTAAATGGGGTTTGTTGATAAATACTTAAACCAAAATCCATCCCTTTCCTTACGTTGAAACACTTACGTGATTATTGATTGAATAAGTAATTCAAAGTTAAGATATAGGACTCGTATCTGAAGCACAAAAGAAATCTTGGGAATGATTACTCCAAGACATTTGTTTTTCAATTCCTTACAAAACAAATGTTGATATATTTTCTCAGCAGGTCAACTATGACGAGAGTAAACCTTCCAACGAATCCCAAATTATGGTACGCGTACTACCGGTGGTACGCACAAATTTTTTCCGGGTGGTACGCTGCGAGAAACCAAACAAACTGCTCATAACACATTTTTGTTATGAAACTATAGGTCCTCATCAAATCTTATAAATTTAAAATGACCAAGTCCAACAAAAGTTAATAAATATAATCTTGTTTGGGGGTGGCAACACTGATTCAAGCTTAAAGAGCCGTGCAGCACGCGTCTGTTTATTATATCCCTGGGAAAATTAAAACTATACCAGCATAGTAAATATTCATTTAGCTTGATGTTATTAAAAATTACAGAAATTTTTGAGTAGTAAATTTCATTTAAAAGTTTAGGAACCACTGCCTTAAGCCATTAGATCACTGAAGTGAGTCAAAGAGGTAGGTTGGATTTAGAGGAAGTGTAACTGCGTTTCGCGTGGGGAAAAGAATTGAAAACCATTTAAAGAAAAACAATCTCAGTACACCCAACAGGGATAGAATTCCCATCTCCTTTCGTTTGCATTCATTCTATTTCGAGGCCTAAAAACCATTTGATGACGAGCCATTATGGATACATCTACTATTAAAAATGCATTAAAAGCCTGTGAGAGTGGATAAATTTCCCCAAGATTTGTTACTCACTCTGAATCGAAATCTCTGGAACTACCCTAGTTGATTGCTTTCCTTTTTTTTTAGTTCTTTTTTCTATCGTTGGGTCTTTAGATATCTTAAAAAAAATACATCAAAGAAATATGTTTGTCTCAGTGGCAGTTGCAATAGGAAGAATGTTATTGTCGTGACAGTTGAAATACAACACATGTCAAACATGTCCGTGGTAAAGTGTTCATCATGTGGCGCGTCTTCAGCCGGAAAACACACACACATATAAAAAGGAGCCAAGATACATGTATCAAGCAGAGAGGTGAACAGTGAAGAATGAGAAGAAAAATAAGGGTTAAAGAAATTTGTACGTTTTTCAAGGGAGACATTTTCGAAAAAAGAAGAAAAAAAAAACTTTCTCCTAAATATTCTTATTAACTTTTAGTATCGTTATTAAAGTTTTTTGTGTGTGCTTATGTGCTCTTAAGTTAAAAAAATGTATAATTAACTAAAAATAATAAAGTTACAATAAAAATCAGACCGTTGAAACTTAATTATGCATCGAAAGATAGGAGCGAAAAGAAATCACAAAGAGTTCATTACCTTTTTTTAATCTTAAGAAAGACTCTCTTTTTATTTAATGAGATGATGGTTAACTCAACTTTTTTTTTTGTTTTTCCATTTTTTTGTTATTATTCAAAAGAGTGAAATGAGATTATTTCCTTTTTTTAAATATATATTCTTAAGACGTTATTTCCTAACATCATCAAGCAAAGTTGCAACATGGAATAATATCAACGAGTCATAACAAATACTAACGTAGAAATGTGACACAATGCCTTTGTTAACTGAATAATGCTAAATTGAATTTGTCTTTGTTTTACTAAGCGGAAATGTTTATTTATGGTTTAGAAATAGTCAATAGAACTATTTATTGTAAATTTCCTAACAAAGAACCATAATCAGCCTGCTGTCCAAGAGTATTGCTTCATGTCAAACATTTGCGTTTCAAAAGCTGCCTAACCTTGAAATAACTAGTGTTGCCAACGTTTCGGCTAAGAGATAAGATTTGTTTTAATATTAATCATTTCTTACAGCCCATCCTGGGTTCCATATTTAGTATCGTAGCTAGGGTAGAAATGTGGAGGGTAAGATCTAGAGGAAATGTATCACTACTTGTGGGGAAGGGGGCAGGGGTAGTAAAACACATCAGTTAACAACATATATATGGTATTAAAACAAAAACTATATCTTCCACGGGATATTCCTTCGTACGCCTGCCCATCGATGCAGTTAGTCTAAGGAAATAAAAATAACTGCTAAATACAACTTTCAATCTAATGGACGTAATTGGTATATGAGAAGCGCTCAGGTGTCGAAAGCGATTGAAACAACCTGTATTATTAATCATATTATGTGGAGTACATAATATGAAGGTTAGCAGTTTTACCATGACCTATTAACCCCCCTATTACCAGATTGTTTTATTTCAATGAATACCAATGGGGTCACTGGATATTCCAGTACATTTTTTTTTTAAATAATGGAATGTATTTCACTAGTTAATTATTATCACAATATGGTACTTTATTAAAATTATTGTGTAATTTTGTTGTTTTGAATATTAAAACAAAAATGTACCAAAGAATTCTATAAATTATAGCTTGTCTGACTACAAAGAGTAATTTTTTGAATAGTACATGAAACATGAATATATTCCCAGATATTCAAACAATATTTTCATACATTTAAATTTGTTTTTGGTTCAAATGAAAAATAACATACTACCAATAATGCTTTATGTCTTATAACCGAGCCCATAATAAACATTATCAACACTTTCCACCTCTTTGAGCTACAGTTGTTTTCTAAAAAATTGCATCCAGATGATATATGTCTTTCGTAGATATTTAACCAATTACATGCAATATACCCTTCGATTATAATTATATTCCTTTTGATTTCAATTAATTCAAGTATATTCAAATAACTATACACTTTAGGGCATTTATTTCAAAATAAAAATAACACTATCAGCTAACTCAGTGTAATTTAATTTGCTATGTGCTGTACATTTGAAAATAAATACAGTGAACTTGGGTAATTTGTACTTGAAGGGATTAGAAAAAAAATTCGAATTATAAAAAATTCGAATTGAATAAGTTTCTTAAAAGGAAATCCCTTTTCCACTTCCTTTATCACCGCTACTTTTTCAGCGAAAGTTAATGATTTATAGAACTGTGGCTTGGACAGTAACATTACTATACACGCAAATACTACTGTAAAGTATGTACTAAACAAAACTAGAATAAAAAAAAAACTAAACAACAAAACAAAGTAAGCTCGCACGTCACAAGAATTTCGCTACAGCCTAATCACTAAGAACAGCGCACGTAAACGCTCGAGAGGTTAAAACCTTGACTAACGGAGTACAGAATTGTATTTACAAACAAAGACGTATGGGTGAGTTGAGGAGGGGGAGGGGAGTTAAGAATGATACATAAAGTATTCCAACGTCACCTCCCTTATTCCCAAAAATAGAACAACATGGCGCCACAACTATAAGTAGGAAAACAATACTGTACAGTACATTACAACTTACGAAAAGTTTGAACTAACCAAAACTAAATTCAACCTATCTACGATTTTTTTAACATTTTTTTAATACAACATTCACGGGACCGGGCAACAGATTGGAATTAAAGACGATCTAGAATTATGGAAGTTCGAATTAGTCAGGTTCCACTGTACCTCAAGTGTCAACTACTGACTTCGTTGTGTTATAGTCGAGAATCATAGCAAGTTTAGCTCTCCTGTTATGTTGTTTTAGCTGAGAAAAGCATGCTACCCAAAATAGTAACAACTAAGCCTTTATTTACGGACAGTTTGATAAAAAAAAATTACTAAATTCTTAAATATAAATTGAGATAAACTCTTTATTAGCTTGTAAATATTTTTTTATTAGTCCTAGTATTGTTATATGTTTATTTTTCAACGCTATTACTAGACTACTTGTGAAAAGTTTATCTGTAACAATTTTTCTTCTAATTTACCCAGAGTAAAATTATTCACAAGTTCATGACCACTTTAGTACCCTGAACCATCTCTCTTGGCATAGTAGATATTTCCTGTGAATAGTTGAATGGCTATTACATAATATTTAATCATCTTGTGATAATTCGGCCTGCATCCGGACTACTCTTGTTATTGGTGAGAATTGATCAGGTTTTGATTTTGTCATCATAATTGAACATTACCGAATCATACACTGCTGAATATTTGTATATATTTTGGTTTTAATAGCACCGCATCTTACATACTACCTGTTCAGTGTACACTCATAATTATGTACTAATTGTGCTAGTGAATTATGGATGAGCAGGGATAAATTTAGAGAAAGTGCACACAATGTTTCATTGGAAGAAGTCTTAGAAGATTATTTAGAAAAACTCACCCTCAGTACACTCGACCTGTATTAAAACATAATCTCCCTGACATCGGTTGTCTACTCTATTGCGAGAGTGATGACTTAAACAATTCGGCAAACAAAACAGGTGATATTTGTTAAATTAGACTTTATGAAAATTTGACGATCATCTTTTACAGTACACAAGTTCATTATATATTTGAATAGCCTATTAAAGAAAGTGGCAAATATCAACGTCAAACGACCAAATACATGCTCTATTATTTTCAAAAGAGAAATTTGAGACTTAACATCCCTTTAGATGCTAAAGATGCTTCAATAGCTAAGTAACGTTTGAGATTTTAAATGTTTTTACAACTCTACACAACAGATGGTTTTTAAAAATTAAATTCATTTTATAGTATAAAAAGGTCAGAAAACAAATTTATTTAAACTTGAGGTCATCTATGACGCCAATGGCACTGAGTGTAATTAAAGTTATATAATACTGTTAGTATAAAATAAAAAAAAAGAGAGTGAAAACTAGCTAGAAAAATAAACTTTTTTTTTGTTCAGAATTTATAAATATATATTACAGGTCAACAATTTGCGTTGGGAGTTCTCCAGGGACCCCATGGTATCAGGAGGGTTCAAGTAAGGTCATATTTGATAATCCTAGACCAGTTTCAGAGGCCGCATGGTCTAAGACATTATTCTCGTGTTAGACTATTCTGCCTATAACAGGAAGATCAGGGTTTGAATCCCAGTTGGGTTTAGTGAGGATGATTTTTCCAAAATGGTTTTACACACTCTCTCTAAATAAATGGGGATTATCTTCCTATAAATTCAACCTTCCCATTCCATCATTAGCATAATTTGTACAAATGTGTAAAGCCTGAACAGATAGTGAGATATGTCGTAAAAAAAGCTCTATAGTAGTAAAAAACGTTAAAGTAAGAGGCTTACAAACTTCATGGGTAAACTTAATGTACATTCCTCTTCGAGGTGGGATGTGAAGAATGAGAGAAAATGTCATAGAGTTTGGAGTTTCTTTTTTAAATAAACACATAAGATTTTGTTAAAAATAAATAAATATTGCTTTAGTTCAAACATATACATTAGTTTCATTTTATTCACATTGTGGCCTCAAAAGTTATTGAATATCTGTCAAGGGTGTCCTGGAATTTAATGACAGCTTTATCTCCCCATTTAAAAAGTTTGTCATCTAATGCCAATATCCTCATGACAGATATTCAACAACTGTGGATATACCAAGTAAAAGATATTAAGCTTTATGTTTTTACTATATGGTATTTATCTTGGCCAAACAAATGTTTTGCAATAAACACTTCAAAAACAATGGCCATTTATCGGGTCCCCTATACCCCACCTTAAATCTGTTTTATGCTGCAGGATAGACTCCGTAATCTGTTTCGCGTTTTGTTATTTTATCACTACGCCTACTGCATGTTCGGGCTGTATGCATATTTACTCACTACGCTGATGTTTTAGGAATAATCTAGGTTGGATTTATAAAAAGTGTAACTTCATTATCGCATTTTGGCATTATTTTCAAGTTTTGCCTATGGTATTTTCATTGGACCAGCTTTTAGAGGATTTTAAATAATGATTGAAAACGGCCACCATTTAGGAATAAAATGGCTGCTATAAAACATTCCTCTTTTGCCCGTCCAGAGTTCTAGCCTCTATACCATTGGAAGCCCGAAAATAATAATGATAATAATAAATCTTCAAATAAATAATATATGTGGTGTTTTTGTGTGTTGTATATGTTTTTTTATGTTTGTGCGTATGTGTATGATAGCTATAACACCAAAATCAATAGACCTAGAGAGCTTAAACTGTTGATATATATACTTAGTGTAACATGAATGTGTGTACTTTAGACGAGCTTTTAATTTTTGTTTACATAATATAATGTGAGACATACGTCTTGTACTTCGTAGACTATGGCTAGTTTGTTGGTCAAACATTCCCAAACCATTACACCAGTTTAATTGAAACTTTTTATTGGAACAGTTGGAGAGTCCATAAGAGCACATAGGCGATGTGTTATTCTGAAACTATAACTCGAGGGTATTTTACATAAGGGTGAAAAGAGAAAGAATATATATTCTATTCATCAACCCTAACGATACTGAATACAATTCGTATCTAGCCATGGTTTAACATAAAAAATTAGAATATCTAGTTTTTTTTTTGGAAATATGAATTCAAAGGGCATTTTACATTAAGTAAACATTTCACATTTTGATAATAGTTCCTCGCCTCTTTAGGATACTAAATAACTTACTAATGCAAAGTGGTAAGTATATTAAATATATACATTCTTATTTGAAATACCTTTTTATAAAATCAACACTATTAAGTATAATTAATAAACAAATAAATAATACACGTTCGGGTTCTACGCTTTTTTAAATAGAGGTTTGGGAAATGGGTAGTTGATTTTTATCCTCTTAGATGAACAGTATTTTCATTTTTTCTCACTATATTTCTATAACAGTGTATATTATTTAATTTATTATATTTAAGTGAATGTTGTGTTTTATTCCATATATTTGTGCACAAATATTTATTTGTTTCTCTTATTTTATAATAACTTTTAGGAAAATACTGCTATCGTTGGTGCACTCAGTTTATAGGCTAATAAAAGGATGCTCTGTAACTTTCGTTGGTTTTTAACTATTTAGCAACCATTTATTTTTAACTACGTCGCTCATTTCAGGGCCAGTCCATTACACCTGGATCGATTTAATAACACTTTTCTTCTAACATTGAGAGTTCTACGTTGCATTTTATACCGTAATATCACATAACAATCTGTTTAATATTTCATATCAAGATACAATATTGTGATAGCAAAAGAATCGATCACTCATGACGAATTTTAACGTTTTATGTTTACACAAACACAAAAAAAATTAGTTTACACTTCTTTATGTCTGTTTCTAGCCACGGTTTCTAAACGGTTAAATGGATTTTGTTCTAACTTAATACATGTTAACGGGTAGTAAAACAAAATGTTCTTGTGTAAATTGAAAGTGTTTGACATTAAAAATAACAGTATATACTTTTTTTGATTAATATCTCATTAGTGGATAGTTAAATGATGACTCAATGTTTAAAAACTTGAAATATTATAAAAACTACAATATCAATTTGGTTCCAAATGTGTATCTTTGGAGTGATTGACATGACAAATAACTTTGTATACTTTATTTTGGGTAAAAATTTAAGAAAGTGTCGATTACTGATGAGTGATTTTTGTTAAATTCTAGTTATTTTCAGAATTGCTATAACGATTTTGCTTATGATGTATATTTGGGGTGTGTTAGATAATCACATGACAAATAAAGTGGTACAGTTCCTACTTGTGTTTGAGGGGAAATTTCATTTAAGGGTAGTTTACTGATAACTGTTAATTTAATTTGAATATAGAAAAAAAAATTGATTTGTTTTAAAAAGGGTAACTGATAAGTGGTTTGTAGTATAAATAGTAATGTAAATTTAAAAAAATATATTAGCGGTTAAATAATGGATGATTTTTGCAAACTTTTATTTTTTTGAATATAGCTTTAATAATTTGTAGAATAATTGGTATCGAGGGACTATTTTTCATACCAATAATAATGTTTCTTTATTTATCTAAAACAAATTAAATTGACGAACATTTAATTTTTGGAATTGAACATTCATGATTGAACTAAAAATGGGACTATCACTATGTGAACATTATTTTATGATAAATTAGAATACTCGTACGTCTGAACTTTGGCTTTACAAATAACAAATAATTTAAAGATCGCCTGCAAATAATTCATTTTAGAAAATTTGAATTTGAACAATTTTGTTTAATATATATATATAAATATATATATATAAATTATGACTATTGTGATTAACAAGATGAATTGTATATTTATGAAGAAAATATACTTATTGGTGGTTTACTCAAATAATATTTTTGAACATTTTCTTCAATGCCATAAATACACAATATGAGAAAGTTTGTGCGATTGTATCGTAGGCCTACCATTTATTTTACTAGCACCAACAGGCAATACATTAAATATTGTATATACATAAGTTATAGATTAACCATCAAAGGATAAATAATATGATAGCTAGATGGAGAATTCCTCTCTAATAAGCATAAATAATAGCTTCGGCTATATGGTTCTTAAAAGATAAATACGGTTTAGCACATTTTTAGATTATACCCCTTTCACCGGAGATTTTTAAACATTTTTTTAGACAATTTAAAATAATAAAGGATGATTAGTTAAAAATAATTTAAGATTTAGTTACTTATCACATTGATTAGTTTTATATTAGAAAAGAACTAACAAAAGTTACTATATAGATTACAACAGCTAGTAAAAGAAATGGAATCAATATGAATAGGCATAACATTTCTTTCCTTCAACTGAATATTGATTTAATTGTTATTCAGGTGTTATTTATTAACATTTTTTAATAATTTTCTGAGTATTACAAGGACTAAGGTTTGTTTGAAAACTGCAGGTTATTTATTCTTTTGTAAATGAGAGCAAAAAATCAAAGCATATATCTAAACTTGTGGAATTGAATGGATAAATAAGAATAAATATACTCCAATTGTTTAAAGTTAATATTAAAATATACTATAAAATAATATTTAGACGTATACAACCACTAGTATGTAAACTGAAACTATGTAACGTAACTAACAATTTTATTTGTTTGTCTATATAAAATATAAATAAGTGTAAATGTATTCATATTTTAGAAAAACAACAAATGGAAAACAAAATATTACTCTGGACATATAACTTAGTGCGAAAATACTCTAAGACAGAAATATCCTGTTTATTCCTTTGCTATACACCTTATAAACCAAAGGTAACATGCTCGATTTTCACCTCAAACTGTATTTTTTCTGCATATACTTGACAAATATTAATTAGCCACTTGTACCAAAAATTCACATGTATTTATTTAAATAATTTAGAATTATACCAGTATCTAAAATACGAGTGTATGGTTGTATTTCGGTGTAAACATACTATACTTGTCGATACTATTTATATCCTAAAATAAACAATCTAATAATGGTCTTTAGTTTCGGAACCAGATGTTTAAATGTGTTCTAATTTACTAAAAATTGCAGCTACAGAAAATTTCTCCCTCCTCATAACATTATAATTTCTTTTAGAAAATTAATCTTGTGACTTTTTCCACATCTTCATTGTAGTAAAACACCAACAAAAAACCGAGACGAACATAAACTCAAATAGAGTAGAAAGAAAACAAAACGGTGTAATCCATTCCCAATTTTCCGAGAAATTAAATCCATGACAGCAGTGTTTTGTCTGTTTTGTATCGTCCAATCTTCTCAAACAATGTTTTATCACTACTCTTTATTTTTTAGGGGTTAAGAGGAAAGTGGGCTTTCAAAAACCAACAGAAGGAAATGAAAGGATCTTGAATAACGTAGCTAATGCTGATATAGCTTGGAAAAAGATCATAAGTGTACCAAAAATAATGCACAGGAATATGACTATATTAATCGTATTTTTTATTATTATATATATATAGTAATTATTTTAAAAATCATATTTTTTTTCACGTAATATGAACTGAAAAGGCTCTAATTTTGCTTCAAATATCCGAAGAAAGTTATTATTTTTGAGCACACTAAAAAGTAGATTTGTTTCTTATTTTTAATATAGTCAACAGATTGACTCACAGAGAGCCATATTCGCTTTAAAACAGAATCTTATGATTACATTTCAGTACCCTTTATATTATATTAGATATACTATATATATTGTTGACTTGTATTTACTTACGAATTATCTGTATACCCTTATATTTCATCATATTTATTATCTGGACACTTGTTTTCCACTATATTTTAAACCACGGTTAATTTTATTTAGATAAATAATATTGTTTATGTAGAATGGCCATATTCGGAACTAGTGTACCATTATATTTTATTTATTTTTGATAAATATTATTCTTTTACCTTTTATTATGGTACTGGTTTTAGAACTAAGTAGGGGAAGTTCTGTTTATGAAGATAAAGCTAATTGCTAGCGGCGGATTTGAATGGCACGTGTCTGATTTTATTATTCTAATTCTACAAGCAAGATTTTTGTTTAAATAATTTATACTCTCTTAACTCTCTTTCAATTATATTTAATTGGTAATTGTATGTATTATTATAGTAGTGCTAAATTTGATTATTTACGCTGTTAAATATCGAAAGTTTTCTAAAGGGCTTTTTTTTTATGTCTGCTTAAAGAGCATATCTTTAAATTGTTAGTTCAGAATAGTTTTTAAATAACATTTTTTTCTTCTGTTATTTACTTAAAATGGCTGCGATAGTATCCTAGTTCCTTCATTTGTAAATATCACATAATATGGTATCATATGCATTTTAAATTTTTAAAAGAAGTTTCAAAGAATACCTAGTTTTCAATTAATACATATATGTAATTATCTGTGTAACATTTATTAAGTGAATGACAAATGTGTGTGTTATTTTCCCTTCTTAGGTCTTATTATTTAAATGATCCTAAAGTCTTCAATATTGGTGAAATCTGAACTATCTTTCATCTATTAATATTTGTGTAGTCCATCAAAATTTTCGCATTTTTTTTTGAAAAGAGTAATATTATTAAACACTTCAATATATTATTCTGTTAAATTCATTGGCCATTTCCATTTGTTTAAAATATTAAAATAAACAACACTATAAGAAAATTGTTTGAAATATTCTTGATATAAAAATAAATATTTTGCCAAGGATCTTAGTTTAAAGCCAGTCCAACATTTATATTCAAACATTTTTTTTTAATACGCGTTGATGTTTAGTAAGGAGATATATTAATTTGTGAATCACTCAATGTACTATGAAGTGTAAACACCCTTTTACCTACAACACTTTAACACTACATTCTAACCATTAAACTAGAGTGATCGAAGTAAGGCTGTAGAGAAATTATATTTTAATTTGTGTGGGACGCCATCTAAAATAACTACCTTGCTCAGGGATATAAGTAATCACACGATCACTAGCCCCAGGACCACCAGGGTCATAGACTATTATATGGTCGCTATTGAAGACAGTAAAATGAGACACAACATAACAATAACATACATCGAACTAAACAATGAGCTCTGTACCCTCTTACAAACTCAACAATGGTTCAAATACATATTTGATGTGTCGTCCTAATGACGACAGTTAGTAAATAGTTTTTGTAAGAATAAAAGAAATACAAATTTGTTATTAAAATAAGATTTAGAATAATGATCATAAGTGAATAATCAATAATTAATGGTATTTTTTAATATAAAATATATTTATTTTCTTAAAAAGACAAGTTAAGTAATATTTAGAAAAATTGTATTACAGTCATTGACGATACACTGATAAAAATCAATATTGATTCCTTGTTGTTCATTTATAGAAAGTTCCTTAAATGCGGGATGATTAACACTATAGATATATACTCCTTTCAATTATGGAGAAATGTTCACAAATAATAGTTCTTTTATCACAAATGTATGGGAAGTTATCCTACCTTCAAAAAAGTCGACAAGTTTTAAAATAATAAAACATTGAGTTTTTTAACCAACATAATTTGACTAATATATTCTCATCTCTTTATTAGTTTTGGAGATATAATACTTTTTTTTCGTTAAAAGCTACAATCTTCCCTGCCCAAATGTAGTAATAATTTGAGTGAATGGAGAACAATATCGTGATAAGATTGTAAAAAATACCTCAGGTGTTTGTTTAATCGTGGACACAAAATGTTTCTACAAACGCTGAAGTTGTCTAAACTGACTTTTAACTTTTGAAGCACAGACTAGAATGGTTCCAAACTTAGAGAAGGGCAAATCCAGTTGGAAGACATCATCACTAACTCGATTAAAATGTCGCTTTGTTTGTTGAGGAGTGACAAAGAGTCTCTCAGACGGGGGTTGTGTGTTGGATAGAGAGAGATAAAGAGAGAGATTCAGACAGACGCTGTGACAGGAACAAGAAGTTACAACACGAGTGAGTTCCAGAACAAGACATAATATCAAACTCAATAGAACACAGTATACATACTAATTGAAACCAAATGATATTTTGTGTCATATTTTGGGGGTGGTTGCGGAAGTTGGGGATAACGTAAAACGTGATTTTTTTTAGAACTACTACCGGTTTGAGCTATAGGATCATGTACCAATAACGCTAAAAGTTAAAGGGATTTGTAAGGCCATATTTAGAGGAAGCGTATTTATATTTGCTTGAAGATAAAATTGATTTTTTTTTTTTGAAAAATCACCCTCAGTACACCCGACTGAGATTCCAACCTCTATACTCCCATCACCACCAGTATAGTCTACTGTGAGAGTAGCACCTTAGACCAATCGACTACAAAAGTGGGTAAATGTGATGTTAATAAACGTTAAGCCTACTGTGCGTGTAGGAAGATACTTTACCAACAGTGAAATACATTTTAAAATACTTGTAACACACAAAAATATGGTTACTGACTTTTTAAATCAAAGTTTGCTCTTCAAATTAAACTATATTTATGAATACCCCATGTTTTGATAAATCACAAAAAAAAGTTGTTTCACTTATATATTCAGATAAAAAATATATCATCGATTTACTTTATTGGGAAGTCATAAATGTAAATGTATACTCGTTGATTTTCAAAGGATGGTTTCAAGAATTTTTTTTTTTTAGATGGAGGGAAACGTAAATTAAAGTCACAATCTCCTCAACTAAAACAATATTTAAGTAACACAGTACGAGTGAAATACCTTTTATTTAAAAGATACACTACTTAAAGTCAATATAAATTAATAATAGGCCTTTATCCGTTTTTATAAGAGACAATATCGGTAGAGTATCCTGACGGTGGGTTTTCCAAAATTGTTTTCCACACTCCCTCTCTACACAAATTCTGGTACACATTCTCTAAATACAGCCTTCCTAATTCATTAAAATCATTATCGTAACTCGTACTTAAACGTATAGCCCAAATGTGTAGTAAGAAATGATGCTAAAAAAACCTTACCTTAGCCCTTCCATACAAATTATAATACTACACCCAGTCTAATATTCATAGGCAGGATTTAATCTAAAATCTAAAATAGTTAATCTGTCTACACTCATGTATTCCTACGTCAGGTAATGTGGTATACATCCATCACTATTTATACATATTATAAATAATTAAAAAATTAAACTATTACCAGAGTATAACGTTATCAATTTTGACTGAAATAATTTATGATTTTATTTTCCTAAACGTCAAGTTTATGAAAATCGGACTGTACTAGGTCACCAACACACTTGTTGCTGATAGATACTCTCGTGATATTTTTAAAGGTGGATGTTTTTCATCCAAACACTGTGTACGGTGTTGTCCATGACATAAGATGACCAGTATTAAAGATGTTGTGAGCTACTATTCGAGTATACGTAACGTAATCTTGTAAGTCAGTGGAAGTACCAAAACTTTTGGGGACTTTTATGTTATCATGTGCAAAAGTGTACCATGCCCCTTTAAAAATACTTTTATTGTGATATAACTTTTTAGCACTAGCTTGTTTAGTCGTTGATACTTTTAATTCAATAGTGGATTTTGCTTAACCACATGTGCCATCAAATAAATATTATAAGGACCAATTAGGTATAAGGTATACAAAGATAATAATAATAATAGTAATAATTTTAATAATAGCTTCCTTAACAGTAAGTATACGATTGAAAGTAAAAGTATGAATACAAGTAAAGAAAGAATAGAGGTGGAAAGAAAGAGGATCTAAAACAATTAATGATGATTTGAGTTCTAAGATCGTGTGATTGATCAACCACTTTATACTAAAATTCTATATATATTTTTACTAACAACTTAATATTTTTTAAATAATAACAGTGGTATTGCTAAACAATTAATTAAAACAAAATTCATAACTGTAATATCATACAAATCCATAATATATAAGAATATTTACAAACAAATGATTTTAAACCATACAACATGATATACAGTATAGTTTTTATCCTCATTTCACGTATTCATATTATGTCAAGTCACGTGATCCTCACTAACAATTTGGATCTTTATCATCTATACATTTGAAAAAAAATTAACAATGTAGTAATATGTTATAAATATGACGTAAAAATATTTAAATAAATACATGACTATTGAATAAAGATAGTTATTATAAAAGCTCTATAGCCCCAAATATTAATTCAATGAAGTACTTTATATAAAAATAATTGGTACGGAGCTCCGCACAGACTTTCTCGCTCTATTGTTTAAAAATTGAAATATTTATTCAAAACTCGTAAAACTTGTGAATCAAAATAATATACACTAGCAAACCCAAGAATAAATTGCACTATCATTATGTAAAACATTTTTTGAGTATCGGTTTTAAATTTTATAATTTTATTTTTAAAGAATTAATGTTCTCAATTTTATGTTTGGACCGAAAAAAAAGATCAATATTGGGTCCCCAAGGGTCAACACTTCGTATTAAAATTTCGATTTCCGGTTAAAAATTTTGACATTTTATTAGGTGTTGCACATCTTAATGTCATTGCATTACTATTAAATTCCTCATTTATAGATTTTGACCAAAAAAAAATTGTAAATATTGACTATTGAGTCTAAAATGAAGGCTATAGATAATTGTTGTACAAACATTTTTCCTAAGAGGTTAAGGAAAAATAACATAAACTTTTTGAGAGACTTACTTACATTTAATTACTCTATGGCATTGGAGAATTATTGCGTTAAAACTCAAGTAGTATATATTTACAACTAAAGCTCACACAATTGTATTAATATATTTGCCAATATCTAAGAAACTGTTGATTTTATAATGATATATTCCATATAAAAGATTTATTTTTAGTAGTATTACAATTTTGCAATGATAATTTATTTAGTATCTCAAATAATTGCGGAGATACGTAAATTTCAGCTTCTGTAAAGTACCCTTAAAGTAATTTTCATGGGATAATGAAAATAGTCAGTTTATTTATAATCTTAATCATCGTCTAGATACGAATTTTAATCAAAACCATTAGAGCCGATTTTGAGAAAATTGACTTTTTCTCTTTTTTCTCTTCAGTAAGCTACTCTTAATTTTAGGGTTAGATATCCAACTCCAAAAACCCCTTGGGGAAACACTATGAATACCCTAGATACCAGGTTTTAGCACGATCGGTAAAATAGTTTAGGCTCTAGTTGAAGGTACAGACAGACGGAAATTCAAAATTCACTTTTTCAGATTCGGGGGTCATGGAACGTCGAGATTCATCAAAATCTTGAGTTCAAGTTTTTTTGACGATCACTATACTTTCTCTACCTGTAAGATAGCGAGAAAATAAAAATAGCCATAAATAATTGAAGTGAATTGTTGTCTGAGATATAGATTCAACTCAGCACACGATTCAATATTAAATTCATTTATTCCCCACATGAAATCAAGCCAGTTTTTTTAAATTATAGCAGCAGAAACTTCTTTCACTGAGCCACGGATAAGCTTCTTTCTTACATGAGTTATTTTATTAGTAACGTAGTTACCGAGCGTAACCAAAGCTCCTAACACCTTGTGTAAATATTTGATGGATACATTAAAGATAATTTGAAACTATTTCCCCTTATACATATCAAGACTATTTAATTTTTCTCAAAGTGTATCTTAAATTGTGAAGTTTTTCACCATCGTGGATCTAGTACTCCTTTCTTCTTCTATGGGTCTAAAAGATATGGCTTCAATTTCAAAATTTTCTTATTTTTGTTTTTTATTTTGTGTATGGGTAATACCATTTAGTCGGATATTAACATTTATCGCAATTCGATGGGATATTTTATATTTTAGTTCTGTTTAGTGTTAATTTTGTTCATATGATTACAACGTCTTACTACCTGTCAAGGGGATCCTTAAATTTATAGAAAGGTAGAATTTGGAATACTTATTCACTTATGTGCGTTCATGGAGCGTAGAAAACCATTTAGTAGAGACTAGGCTGAGATTCAAACATCGACCAACACGTCATCAACAAACAAGACTAGACTATATTGATTCTAACCCGCCTCGGTGGCGTAGTTGGCTAACGCGCTAGTCGTGCTGAGCCCGACTGCTGAGGACGGGGAGATCGAGGTTCGAATCTCGGTCGGGTGAAATGGGGGTGGTTTTTCCTAAATGGTTTTCCACTCTCCCTCCACGCAAATGCGGGTTTACTTCCTTTAATTAAACCTTCCCAATTCCTAATCCATTAGCGTAATTAGTACTCAAGCTTATAACCCGAACGGGTAGTAAGACGCGGTGCTAAATAATAATAATAATAATAATAATAATAATAATATTAAATTGATTCTATATGCGTGAACATTGATGGTGTTGAGGTAAATTTAGTTTGTACGTTGTGTGCTGATATTGACACATAGCATAATATATTTCATGTAAAATTAAGCAAGATTTATAAGTTTATGAGTGAAGGACGTACTATAGCCTCAATTGGTCTCACTTTCTAAATTAAGGGTAAAATATATATTGTGCTTTTAGTATTTAGATCCTTAAAAAAAAAGTTAAGAACACTCACGCAGTCACTCCAACACAACTTCCTTTATTTATATTTATTATTTTTTAACCAGAACCAAAGCGTGAAAAAAAAAATACTAATGTTTAAATTTTTCACCTTAATTCATGTTATCTTTTATCTAATTTAAACCTAGTCTAACCGTTGGTAGGGAACGTAAATCTACCTTGCACCCAAACACAATATGCATATATATGTATAGGTAAGTTATAAACAGTATTATAAGTGAATCTTGGCGATCAGGCTGTATACCGAACCAAGGACGTCAGGATGGATACGACCGTGGCCGTTAGAATAAATCATTGTATAAATAGTACCACAAGTACACTTACACTTACAAGTACACTTTATTTATAGGCTCAATTCATTAATACATTTTGTTGATATGTCAATATAAAAGGGAAACTACATTGTATCCTTTTTGCGCCTGTAGGATGTCTCTACAGAAGTGTTTACGAGCTTATGGAATGGAAGAACTCTGAAAAACTACGTCCGTTGTTAGTGTTTATCATTGAAGACATTAGTTGAAGAAGGGAAGGGGGGATAAAAGGGGAAAGAAGTGGACACAAGCAAACCCTCACCCTTACCCCCACCCTAACACTCATCTTAACGGCATTTCACCCTCTGCTTTCCTTTCCCTTTAACAGGGTTGGTCATTATCCCCTTCTAGCCCCTTACCTACATCCTCCTCGCCCCTTTTCGCTGTTATTCTCAGTGTCATTATCCCCTTATGACTCATCATTTGGTTGGAGATGTTGGTGACCATAAACAGCGACAACTTGCGTCAAGTAGAGAGATTTGGTAGAGGGATTATAGTACTCTCTTTTCTGACTAAATCTAGACCTTTTTAGACATTTGAGGGTTTCTCTTCTGAGACGAGGGAAAGTGAGGCTAGCTATAGATTTAGACGTGGGGCTCTCAAACTTTTTGAACTTAAGCTTTATTAGATTAATGCTGGTCAATTATAAATTGTCACTATCTTGATACGTTTTAAAAACACCATACAGCATTACAACAAATATATTATTTATATAAAAATAATAGCATGAGTACATTTATAACAAAATATTAAACTGCATTTTTATATATAAATGTATGTATGTATGTATGTATGTGTGTATGTTTGTATGTATGTATGTATGTATGTGTGTATGTTTGTATGTATGTATGTATTTATGGATGTATGTATGTATGTTTGTCTATGTATGTTTGTATATATCTACGTATGTTTGTGATGAATAATGTATATTAGACATAAGCAAACCATTTAACTTACAACGATTTCGGACATTACCGCTCTAGTGAAAATAAATATACTTGTATATATATATATATATATATATATATATATATATCATTATATAATATGAAGACTTAAATGCAAGTTACAATAAAATAAACAAATGCACTCTCAAATCACTGTGTATCCCACTACAGGGGTCGAAAATGTCACTCTTGTGTTAGACTGACCTGCTGATGACGTGGAGATCGTAGTTTAAATACCAGTCGGGTCTATTGAGGATGTTTTTCCTAAATGATTTCCCACAATCCTTCCACGTAAATGAGAATAGATTACCAATAAAATGCTTCCTCCCTCATCTATACCCCACTAGATTAATGATCATATAATATGAATGTGTATAAACCTGAACACTAAATATCAGTGATGATGATGATGATGACGATGATGATAATAATAGTAATATTAATAATAATAATAATAATAATTGTATTATATAAAGTGTATTGATGTCATAGTGACGAATAATAACTTTTGTGTAAATACATATTTCAAGTACAAAGATGATTTGTAAACACATAAAAAATCACGTATTCAAATAATAACAAATTCTCTAAGAAACAATAAAATACTAAGCTACTTCACCCTGCTAGACGAACAAAAAAACTCGATTAATTCTACCGGAGTTAGCTATAAATACAGTCGGCGTTTGGAAATGGTGCTGCCCGGTGAGAAATCATGGAGTTACATAATGATAGATTATTATCTCTAAAGGTTAAGTGAAAACAATCATTCTTTTCTTATTCTCACATATAATCACTCATAGGAAAACGTGTAGTAATATTATTGCAGACGTAGCTCATTTAATTCATCACTATCCCATTGTAAACTTCACTTCACTAATATAGGACTGCTTCAAAGTTGAATTGTTTTATCACAGTATTATATTTCTTATAGTGTGGCTTCATTGTGGTGTTTATTTAAGAGTACATTTATAGGATAGACTAAAAGAGGTCTAGTAAATAAATTGTGTCCTTAAAATCATATACATAAATATACAATTGTTGATCTCATGAATTCACCTCTATAAAGTTTAAATAAGCGTTATGGGAGATCACACTAAGATAATGTTACAACCAACAGTTTTCGAAGACAAGATTTAAAACATTTTACTTTGTAATTAGTTATATTTTATTGGTATCGATGCCATCTATCAAAAATGAAGAGTTAAAATCACTTGTTCTTGTGTATAAGTACGTAAATATAGATTGAGTAAATTTAAAGCTGTCAACAAGAACTTTTCTACCAAAAATTGCACTTAGACAAAATTCTACTATGATTTATATAGCTTCAAAAAATGTTTTAACATTTTCTAAGAATATTCATATATTATTTTAGTAATAATTAAACTAATAGGGTGGTAATATTTTAAAAGGTGTTATTAAAACAATATAAAATTTATTAGTCTATATTAAATTTAAAATTGTAGGCAAAGAGTGGGAAAGTTCCCTGAGAAGATATATTTTTTTTCAGGTCAATACTTTCTACCTCATATAGGTACCACTATTAGAATGTAATATTTTTGAATGAGTTTGTCATAGCACTATTATTGTAGAGGTGCTGATCTCCAGACAATCACAAATATTATTTGATGAGATTTTGATTTAAATATTATTTGAAACAGATTTTAGTTAATAACGGGTGTTAAAACAAATACATGAATTGTTGATTAATGGAAACTTTGAATTCTGATGATGCATATACATCTGCTTCTTAGTTCGCTAAGACACGATGTGAAAAACACCAAAAATATTCATGAGTTGATGGATATGGAACTTTTTTAAATGTATGTTTTAATCTTTCAAAGTAAGCCAAAACAAAATAAATAAATTGTATGGAACTCCGCACAGACCTTCTCGCTCTATTGTTTGAAAATGGAGATATTTACTCAAAACTCGTAATATATGTGAAACTAAATAATATACACTAGCAAACCAAAGCATAGATTGCACTATACTTATGTACCATTTTTTTAGTTCCTGTTTAAAATTTTAAAATTTTGTTTTTAAAGAATTAATGTCCTCATTTGTATGTTTGGACCGATAAAAAAAAATCGATATTGGGTCCACAAGGGTCAAAACTTCGTATTAAAATTTCAACTTTCAGTTAAAATTTTCGACATTTTATTAGGCGTTGCAAATCTTCATGCCATCGCATTGATATTAAATTCCTCATTTATAAATTTTGACCAATAAAAAATGTAAATATTGACTATTGAGTCTAAAATGGAGATAGATCATTGTTGTACAAACATTTCTCATAATAGGCTTAAGGAAAAACAACGTACACTTTTAGAGCCTTACTTATATTTAATTACTCTATAGCATTGGAGAATTATTGCGTTAAAGTAGTATCTCTTTACAACGAAAGCTCACAAAATTGTATTAATATATTTGCCAATATCTCAGAAACTGTTGGATTTATAAAAATTTATTTCTAATAAAAGTTATTTATCTTTAATAGTAGTACAATTTTGCAATGATAAGTTATTTAGTTTCTACAATAGTTGTGGAGATACGGAAGTTTCTGCTTCTGTAAAGTACCCTAAAATTAATTTTTATGGTAAAATGAAAATAGCCACTTTATTTATAATCTTAATCAACACCTAAATACGAATTTTTATTCAAATTCGTTGTAGTCAATTTTTATAAAATCGAATGTTTCTCTTTTTGCTCTTTCTTAAACTACTCTTAATTTTAAGTTTAAACAGACACATAGACAGACGTAATTGCAAAAACCATCAACATTTCAGTTTAGATTTTCTTTTGCTGTCGCAATACTTTTACCTTTTGTGTTCGAAAAGTTAAAAAATATATATATATTTACGTATAGCTTGAAATTTATTGGTTTTATAAAAATATGCTTCAAAAAATATTTATATTATAAAGAGACTTACATATTTGTAGTGATAAGTAATATCATATCTCAAATAGTTTAGGAGATATTTAAAAAAAGATAATTTACGCATGAGACCGGAATACTTAAAGTCACTTTGCCAAAATATTGAGAGAAGCCATTTTGTTTGGAATATTTATAAATGTTTATAAATTAAATCTAATCAAAATCGTTATAACCTATTTTGAGAAAAATCAACTTTTTCTCTTTTGGTCCTTTAGTAAACTACCCAGTTTATTATAAGTGCCATCCTATAATTAGAATAAATGGCTATGGGAGATACAGCAGTAGTATCAATATAATTTTTGTTGTAATCTTACTCATAATATAGGGCTGTAGACTTGTATTTAATTTCTAATTGTTTGACCGGTTGTTTTTTACTGTTTAGTGGCACCAAAACAAAATGCAATTATTACGTTTGCATTAGGCTGCCCACTCTTTGATAGTTTTTCCTTGTATGATCCTGAGTTAACTATGGCGATAGAAATAAAATCGTGATAATTAATAAATAAACATAATTTAAATATTTGAGATATAATATCACTATGTTTATTAAATGATTTCAGAAACAAACGCAATCTATGGTCAACGATTATAAAATAATATAAATGAATTCATATACCTAGATTATTTTATAGATATGTTGGTAAAACCACCATCACAGTTCACAAAAGAGCATATACTCTGCTATAGAAATATATTTAACAATAGGCACCATTATATTAAAATGAGCATTATGTTTCACTTAGCTATGTTACTGGAATCTGTTTATTTGAATAATTTCTGTTCGCTGCTAGGTAGGGGTTGATTTAACCTTCTATCTATAACCTTGGTATCGCTTGTATAATGGATCTACCTTTTGGTAGTCCAAAGTCTTTGTATTCATTAATTTTTATATATTTTTTGTATGCCTAAACAATATTAAAGCTTTCTATCGTATCTATAAGATTTGTCTCTCATCTATTTTCAGCCTCCTATTTTTTGCCTTCCAAACTTTCCAAATTGTATGGTTATTAGGGGGTAGTCCTTTTCAATACTTGAAAAATTTATATTTTCTTCTATGATGAAAAAAGGATTTTATAATAATTTTATAAATATGTATTAGAACCCCGATCCAACCCTTTTAAATTTTCCACAATCCCCTGTTCAAATTTTAAGATAATTTTATTTTATGGTTTATTTAAGTAACTGTCAGATTTCAATTCTAAACACAGTGAAAAGTTGTGCTCTATGTTAGTTGTATCAATTTCTAGCTCTATTATTTTTATGGGCTCAATTTTGAAATCCAATATGGTCAGAATTCATTTGATTCTCCTGGAAGGTCTATTATCTTTCATGTAAAACTTTCATTTTATATCATACAAAAAAGTGTTTTTATATTAGTTTTAGAATTCCTGAGTAGACGCCCCCATCCTCATTTGCTACTTATTATTATTATATTATTATTATTATTATTATTTATATTATTATTATTATTATTATTATTATTATTACTATTATTATTATTAGCACCACGTCTTACTACCCATTCGTGTTGTACGCACTTACGCTAGTGTGTAATGGTAGGGTGAGTGTGAGATGAAATGAAGGACCTACAGTTTAACGTGGAATCCGAACCACGGTTGAGGCCTGGCATTCCTCACATTCACAAGATGTCTTGTCAGAGGTGAAGGAAGGGTTTGGTAATCAGATTGCGACTTATTCATTTTTAAATCTAAGGATCAGACCTTAATGGTTGTTTGGTGTGGTTACTATACATGACAAATTTCAATCTACTACCTCACTGAAAACTAATTGTTATTATTAGTTTTGAAATTGGTACCCCTCCTCTCCCATCCATTTAGACAACTCATACGCAGAAATCTCAAATTTTAATATGAATATTGCCAAGCAAAATTTTAAGTTTGCAGACCCAGGGGTTGGAAAAATATGGTGACGAGGGCTTTAATGAGTCCCACATCTTTCTGTCCCTGTCCACCCTTTTAGGAAATGAAATTCAAACAACCTTCTTAGCCATCTCATGCTTTTCTATAAAGGAACCTACATTCCATCAGTTCAAAAGTTACCGTACATCAGTGAATTTTGAAAACTTTCAAACCCCTTTTTTCACGGCTTGGAAATAAAATCTCGCCAAACACTCTGTTATCTCTTTCCTTGGGCCTAAAAGGAAACTTAACACCAAATTTCAGGTTTTCAGTCAAGGGTGTTGGGGAAATACCGTTATTAGTGTGTAAGTGGGGTTTTTCTCATATATATACATATAGCCCCTACTCCACCAAACACATGGGCCTACTTGTCGGGATGGTTTAGTGAGACGGGTAGGCAAGGGAAAAAAGTTGTATGGTTCATCTGGATATTGTTTATTGAGATAGATTAGTTACTATATGAGTGTATAAATGTTATGTAGATTTTAAACAGATTGAAAAAGTTGTACCGTGGCTACAGCCTAACATAGCCACCAACTTCCGCCACCTTAAAAGAGCGAACACTACTTACCCCATTTTACCGGAAGGTCAGCGCCTAATCACGGACATTCCACGCACGTCAACACAGAACACTGTTCATCGTTTGAGTCCAGCAAGGAAACAAGAATGAAGTCACGGAGTGGCATGTGACCTCTGTTTACCGAGTTCAAGAAGCTGCGCAGGCGCTAAAACTTGGGGAAAGAAGCGAGAAGTGCTATCACGTGTGTCTCCCTATCCCCTCGTGGTCTTCCTT
The DNA here is from genome assembly GCA_039000515.1 of Timema cristinae. Taxonomy (NCBI): domain Eukaryota; kingdom Metazoa; phylum Arthropoda; class Insecta; order Phasmatodea; family Timematidae; genus Timema; species Timema cristinae. The sequence goes on along the minus strand of JBCFYV010009824.1, from coordinate 16,391 downwards.
AGGACGTTGTGCGCAGGCGTTGGTGAGAGGACGATTTCTGACTTGCTGTAAATGACTTAATTGGTTATGTGATATCTCCTTACCAATTTTACCTGCTGTTCAAACTTAAATATAAACTAGTTTCCAGAATGGAACTTTACTCTTTGATGATGATAGGTCTTAGGAAGTTACCAACATGTAAGTGATCGTAGTTTTGGAGATGATTTTTTATATCTTTTTTATTGAAAACTAGACATCACTTGAGTCCAGTCAAAATTATGTAAGGCTTAAATTTGATTATTTTTAGACCATTTTCTTTAATAAATTTAATTTATTTTGTAATTAGAAATTGTTTTGGATACTGACATACTATGGTCTTAAAACATTTGTGATTCGAGCTCGAGTGATTTACACTCAAGTCAATATTATTTAATTTAACCTGTGAGTGCTATGTTGCACTTTATTCTTATTCTATAGGTTTACCGGTACTGTTGAAGTAAGACCGAGCGTAACTAATGATGTTTAGTATCATATTCTTGATTTTCAATGTTATTGGGAAATACATTAGATATTTTTATTATTTTAAAAGTTATTATTATTATTATAATTATTATTAGCACCGCGTCTTACTACCAGTTCAGGTTATAAGCATTTACGCTAATGTGCAATTATAGGGTGATTTTGAGATAAAATGGAGGACTTACAGTTTAACGTGGGATCTGAACCACGGCGGAGGCTTGGCATTCAACATATTCACAAGTTGTGATCAAAACACGTCTTTTCAGAGGTGAAGAATAGGTTTGGCAATCAGATAAATCTGTGCTGGGACCGAGGACTTAAATTCGGACCTCTAGCACAGAAGTCCAACACCTTACCCTTCGACCACCAGGTCATCTCTGTTAGGAGTTAATTGTAAACTTAGCTGATAGGGTAGAAAGTGCTTATTTATTTTCGTGACTAAGTTACCTCCACATCTCGGATTATTGGATTAAATAAATTATATTTCTTACCAACCTTAGATATAGGGGTATAGCTACGAGCAAAACTCTACTAGTTGTACTATAAAAGTATATTTTATGAATACGGAAATGTGATATGTATTAAAGACAAGCTTAATATAATTTATTTAGCGTTATCTTATGAACGGCTTAGTCCTAATATGTAGATGAGAGGTTGTACCCATGCTAGCATTATAATTTGCGTATTGTTCGCAATTATGAACTTTGTTTACATTTGAACTGATAATGTTTTCTCGCGATTAATATTTTATAATTTTGTTAAATGCGATTCGATCGCTTTCTTTTAATATTATTTACGTATCTTGCTTTCTGACAAGTATTGTGGATTTTATCTTCTATAGCGCACTGTCTGCAATCCATACAAATTGTATTGTTTTTCCTATATAGTTTTATTCAATTCTCTGATAATAAATCAGCCTTCAGGCCAATGCTAATTTCATGTTATTCTTTTTGCATTCATATTAAGCAAAACTCTAACTCCCTCAGCGTTAATGGTCGAATACAGTATTTTACTAAAGATTAAGATAGCTAAGTCTGGATAATTGGGCTTAGCATCTTTGAGTGTGGGTCAAATAAAGACACCTGTTTATCTACCTTTTTTATTCTTTGTCTTGCAACCTTTTCCCGATGGCTGGCTTCTTGAGCCTACATGGCATATCTTCAAGTAACCTAAGAGCTTAGTGAGAACGATTGAAAGTGGAGTGAAGGGTACTCATTCTTTCAATGTCCTTTAATAAACAGTTTCGCGCCTTGACCCACCCTTGGTATTATAACTCTAACTGGTATTGAACACTTGGCCACCCGGACTTGCATGGTTGTTAGATAACTCAGACTTTCGATATGGTTTGTGGCTTCTTTTTCCATAGTGAATAGAAATTAATCTGTAGGATATTCTCCTCACAAGCACTTCAAAGTAGCCCCTAAAAAACTGGCGTCATTCTCAGCCCCCTTTCCGAAAAAGGTATAAAACACACTATTATATACCACCAAAAGAGGGGTGTTTCCTTTAAGTTAATGTAAATGTCTTTATTCTGTGTCGTGCTAATTGTTAAAACAATCTCTGTTTTGAAAACATTCCTGTTGTGCGTACGTAACCTCTGAGGTAAAACAATTGACATCAGGATTTAATAGGCTTACGCCATCCTTGCATGATCTCGATTTCCAAAGGCTGCAAGTTATGACAGTATATCTATATTCAAATTTATTTTATCATTGACTAAAGGTTAAACACAAACCTTACTAATCTTTAAAATTAACCAAATATTCTTATAATTACAATCTTTAAAAAATATAACCAAATATTCATATAGTTAAAACAAAGAACAAATTGTGTTATTTAAATTTTTAAAAATGACACCTGGATATGGAAATCAAACCTCGAACCCGAAACCCATAACAGGGTGTCATTTATAAAATATAAATAATATAATTTTTAGATGCGGCTATAACCGTAACTATCAAATATAATAGCTTTGCCACTAAATTGATCATGAACATAAGTTAGTTATTAAAAAAATAAACAAAAGCGAATTCAATTTTAACTGTTAGTTGCTTCAAAAGAAAACCTTTTGTGTAAAACATGAGGAGTATAAATCCTAGTACAGTATAAAGAAAATATATTCTTTAAATAAACAAACAAACAAACCAATGAATTCTACACCATGCACAATATTTCTTATTACAACAAATATTGTTCGTCTTTGTCATGGTTGTCATGATGTTTTTACAACCATACGTTTATAGATTTCACCACAAAATCATAGATAGACTCACTAAATATTATTATGTAATTGATAGTATTTGTTTTCCACCAGAAAAATAACAACTTTGATTCTCACTAAGTTAAAAAAAAGTATTTGTGGTATTTTGTGAGGGTTTAATGATCTATTATTAAGTTCTAACTTTATATGTTGTTACAGTCCTACTCTAATTTTGCCACAATTTGACTATACAATCCTAGGATGCAGCCTCTGGTTGTTAAAATTCTACTCTTATCTTTTTTAGTTGTGTTATTAAAAACTTTCTAAACAAATAAATTAAAATATAGAACTAATTTTCGTATAAAGCTTTACTTTTTTACATTTATACATTTTTACACGATTCAAAGTGTTAATTTTACCAGCATGTATCATACCTCTACTTATGGCTGAGTATTTTACTAGTAGAATACTTAACTTTAGAACTCTAGTACAAATCCTGTTGGTGTCTAAAATTCTTTTATCTATTTTTTAGTTTGTTCTATCCAATAAACAAATAAATAACAAATACATTTCATGGAAATGCAATGGGGTTTAGTCTCCAACACTTATAAGATTATTATTATTAGCACCGCATCTTACTACCCATTTGGCTTATTCTCAACCCTTATAAGAAAATATTTTTATGTTTGCTTTGCGAAAGTGTCATATATGCCTACACTTAAGTAGTATTTGCTTAGTGATTAGTACATACTACAATTTATAGAATCATTATTTTATTGATTACATCTGTGTTTATTTATTAAATTTATGCATTATATATATATATATATATATATATATATATATATATATATATATATATATATTTCAAATTAATAATTATATTACATATTTTACTTGATCAAAAACACATACTTTAAAATTATTTATTCAAACAGTCTGATAAAAGGGGAAAACTCAAGGGATTTACTTTAGATAATTACAATTAAATTCAAATCAGCTGTCCCAGTTTCTTTTGGCAAGTCGCTTTTATATAAGCTAATTTTTAGCTCTAGCTTTTGTTCATAAAAAACTTTTTATTGGAAAATAAAATAAAGCAAACAAAAGGAAGGACAGAATATATCCAAAGAGATGAAGAATATTTCTTATGGTTCTTTATTAAGCTACATAATATTACATCAACCCTCATCCACCCCCCCCCCCCTTGAAACCCTTTATGCTTCTAAAGTAATGAAAACTTCATGCCTACTGGGGTGAGCTTAAAAAGTTAGTCTACAAGATAATAAGGGTGAGAGAGGTGAGTTTGGGGGAGTGAGAGAAGAAAAGAAAAATTCTAAGCAAAGGGTATAGGGAGGTAAAGAAGATCGGGGTGGATTGAAGTTAAGATTGTAAGGAAAAAAGTTGGTAGGAAATCAATAATACCTATCCTTGGTGTAATCCCGGGGCTAAGTCCCTTGTGATTTCAAGCAAAGGGAGAGGGGAAAAGCGTGAGTTTGGGAGCGTTATAAAGAACAGCTGATGGGCACTTTGCCTCAAGATATTGATGCCTGAATAATACTTTTGGCACCATGTATGTATTTTTCTCTTTCGATCTGTGTTTTGCGAGGATATTTATTTTGTTGAGATAAGAATAAAATGTATTGTTTCATCCTGTATGATTGATCTTAGACCACATATATAAGTGAATATGTGACAGCTGTGTATGTTTATCAGTTTTGTAGAGTCACAATTTAATTCATACCACTTTTTAATTTTCACATCATTCCCAACAGACTATGACAAAATAAGTTTAAATATATTTCACCAAAAGAACTCATTTCTAATATAAATTTTATTATTTTAACTAACAAGAATTTGAATAAATCAATTAAGAAAATGAGTTAAGAATAATATAGATTTTATATACAATTCTGACTCAATCATTCTCTCATTGATAATTTAATAACAATTAAAGGTGCTTCCTGCTCTGTCAGTATAAAATAAAATTTAAGCCATGTTAAATTTTTTAAAACTGAATTTTACATTATTAATCAAATATATATTTTTAGTTTTTAATACTTTGACCGACACCTTAGCTTAGTCAGTAGCGTGTTTGCTTTTTGCTTGCTGGGCAAGGGGTCCTGGGTTTGATTCCCAGCATGGTCAAACATTTATCATTGATGATTATATGAGTTTACCCTTTCACGTTGATAAATTATCAGCTGTGTACTGGATGATGTGCCTGTCCTAGTCTTAAGTTATAATACAAGGCATATGAAGCTACGATGGACTTAGTCAGCTGGTAGTGGGAAATTATATGACGTGAATAAAAAACTGACAGAGGCCACAGGCTGAAAACCATAATATATTTTTAAGAAATCTTTTATCTCCAAAATAGAACCAAAAATATATGAATATAATACCTATTATTAGGTATTCTATCTCACAACAGGTCCATTCCTTTTTTCAGTGAATTTAGACCGCCAATGCTCCCTATCCTCTGCCTCCTACTTCAACCCCAAAAATGTATTTCCTTCAAGTCATCTAAAATTGTATTCATCCTTATTCCTAAGCTCCTCTTTCCTTCAATCTTTACTTCTATGTTGTCCTGCAGAAGACAATTCTACCTAAGGATATTTCCAAACCAATTTACTCTGTCTATACGAATCAAATTCAGAATTGTTTTTTTCCCGTCCACTTATCTAAATCTTCTTTATTTGTCACCCTGTTTGACCACCTGATCTTCTCACATATTTGTAATCACTGAACTTACATATCCCCAAAACAAGAACTTTGGGTTCCAAATTAACATTTAATGATAAGACAAACATTAGAATTAAATATTCTCGACCGAATAAAAACAGAGAGAGTAGCTGAAAGGGATGGAGCAGAAAATCCTGGTAGTAGCTAGTACGGCGTATGGGAACCCCGCTTCCGCCAACGGGTCAAAACAACCACATCCTGTTTCAGTGACCTACGTTCCTCTGATTGGTTGCTATAAATATCCTCCTTCCCCCACCAATTTTGCCCTGCTTTCCACATCCGCCTCCCCCCTCCCCCCTCGACTACAAACCCTGGACATGTTGGTTCTTGATGATTGTTAATAGATATTGAGGTCATTGCCCCGGGAAACGGGGTTTTTCCCTGGCGCCAGTATGTCGGGCAGACAAGACAAGAATAGATATTGAGGTCATTGCACCGATTTCTTCAATTGGTGTACTAGTTCCCATTCCCCTCCCCCTTAAACCATCATTTTCAGTCATACAGGGAATCGAAGCCTGGACACTTGAATCTGGGGGGACAGACAGACATGCTAACGCCTCGCGGCCAAGTGATTCCTTAGACGTCTTGACCATTGACCATTTTCAAGATTTTCATAATTGTAAAACTTGTGGTTTTTTTGTTTTTTTGTAAAACTAAATATATTATTATATCAAAATATTTTCAAGATTTTCATAATTGTAAAACTTGTGGTTTTTTTTTTTTGTAAAAGTAAATATATTATTAATAGATCAAAATATTTTTTCGGACATTAAATATTTGGTTGCTGTTTAAGTAACTAATTTGTTTAGTGTAAATGTTACATATTATATCAGCGTATATAGTTTCATCAACATATTAATTTAAAATAATTTCAAGATTTTAATAATTGTATTACTTGTTATTTTTTTTGTAAAAGTAAATATTTTTGCAAACGTTAAATTTATTGTTGCTGTTTCAACGAAGCCATGGAGAGTGAGACAGGGAAGCACCTTACGGGAATCCGCTCTCCCAAAAAAACATCATGACATGTGGCTAATATAGGTTTTTGAACCCCTGGCATGTGTAAGACCGTCTCTTTGCTTCAATTGGTGTACTAGTTCCCATTCCCCTCCCCCTTAAACCATCATTTTCAGTCATACAGGGAATCGAAGCCTGGACACTTGACTCTGGGGGGACAGACAGACATGCTAACGCCTCGCGGCCAAGTGATTCCTTAGACGTCTTGACCATTGACCACGCGACATAGATTAACAGACAAATACATGTCTCCCTTCACAGAGAGAGAGAGAGAGAGAGAGAGAGAGAGTTATACATTCTTTCTGGACACTTGGCGCAGCAGGCAGTCTTCCTAACGCCGTGATGAGAAAGCTGCTGCCTCCTTTATATGTAGCGTTTCTCCTTCACCATTTAATACATATCATATTCTGAAAAAAAATACACCTGCACACGGGAATCGAGCCCTGGAAACTTTGGCTTACATATGTATCTTAGTACGTGTACTGGTTTGTTCACATTAAGGGGGTAAGATATACTCGTAAATATATATTATGGATTAGATAAGCAATTCAACCCTGGATAGCAAACTAAGTCACAACAATGTTGGCGTCTCCTTCAGGTCTTTGATTGTCAAGCCGAGGCTTTAAAAAATAATAACGACATTTTAGTGCTAGTTTTTTTTATTGACAATCAGCAATTGATTAATTTAAAACAACAAAAACAACAAGCAACAATATTATTTAGGTCTTTTGACCAATACATATAAAAGACATCTACCAGCCAGAAAATGAGTAGGAGTCAATTTTATTGTTAGTCTTTTTATTGACAATCAACAATTGATTAATTTAAAACATTCACAACAAGCAGCAATATTATTTAGGTCTTTTGACCAATACATATAAAAGACATCTACCAGCTAGAAAATGAGTAGGAGTCAATTTTATTGTTAGTTTTTTATTGACAATCAACAATTGATTAATTTAAAACATTCACAACAAGCAGCAATATTATTTAGGTCTTTTGACCAATACATATAAAAGACATCTACCAGCTAGAAAATGAGTAGGAGTCAATTTTATTGTTAGTTTTTTATTGACAATCAACAATTGGTTAATTTAAAACATTCACAACAAAGAGCAATATTATTTAGGTGTTTTGACCAATACATATAAAAGACATCTACCATCTAGAAAATGAGTAGGAGCCACCTCCAAAATAGTTCAAGACACGTTGAGAGACGGTAGAGTGTATATTGACAATGTCTCCACAGTTTTTACATGGCAATCTTACTCTTCCATCAAACTCAAGCACAATAACATTAGGTTCGGGCTCTTCCGATAGCACAACGTTATAACTTTTGTTTTTCTCAAGTTCGTTTAAGCACTTGACACGATTGTATTCCTCTTTCTCGATCATGTCTAACGCCCTGCATAATACCTCCTCGTCCCAACAGGTATCCTGGTGAGCAGCAGTTTGATGACATTGAATTTTGTGCCGAATAAGATTGGATAGCTTTGCGTAGGATCCATCACAAACGCAGCATTTAAACGGCATAATGTCTATTGGAGATGCAGCAAAAGAAATAAACTCTCGATCTTAACGTTTTTTTTTCAAAATTTCACCACTAGCTCCTATGGCAGCAGCAGAGTACGTCTAGTTTATTAATTCACTTTTAAACATCACACTTTGTTCTCCGAGATATATCATACAGCGTGCTTTAGATTTAAAGCGCTTACAATCCAAATAATAGATTGACTTTGGAAGGAAAACGTTACCGAAACTGCCCAGGCTGAGTATGTAGTCGGCGGGCGTTTCACCTATAATTTTAACATTTGAATAATTTTTGTAAATTGTTAAATCCTCGAGATTTACAGGTTCTTCAGACTTTACCTCCGGCGGTGGTGGTGGGCACGCAGCTGACTCTGCTGGCTGGTAAACAGGCGACTCTGACTGTGGATACGCCAGTGAATCTGACGCCTGGTAGGTAGACGCCTCGGACGATGGGCACGCAGGTGACTCTACTGACTGGTAGGCAGACGACTCTGACGACGGGTACGCCTGTGACGTGTGGTGGGTAGACGACTCAGGTGGTGGGTACTCTGGGGCTGGGCACGTCTGTGACTCTGGGGGTGTGTACGGCTGTCTCTCTGAGGGCGGCGGCGGCGGCGGCGTGAAGTATGGTGACGGATGGTGTGGAGCTCGGAAGGGTGGCGGTGGAGGTCGGAATAACACAGCTACCACGTCCCCCTTGCGGAAATTGTAAACGGCGCACGTTACATCACACATATACATTTCCACGATTCTCTCGTAGGGTAGTACTTCCGTCGCTCGTATCGTGTGACAGGTAGAGTCACAAAACTATATGTAGCCTCGCTCCTCTACTTTGTAAATTACCTGTATATCACACACCGCGTCACTGTGAACATTCTCTCCCGTCATATAGGCACGCCCCTCCATCTTATGGCCTACAAACATTAAATTAATATAGCCGGATCGAAGCAAGGTGAGCGTACCTGAGAGCTAAACGTCCTGTAGAGTCCCCTATGCTCCGCTGCCCGTTGTTGTTGTTAACTGCCGTGTCTCTTAAGCGCGTTCAAAGTTCACAATGGTAGGTGAACCGGGTTTTACTCCGGCGCAGGTAAATACCAGTTTTTCTTTATTTAACTCACACACGTCTTCATCTGTAAGAGTACCAAACCGGCAGGGTAGAAATACACAAAACTCGCCGTCTAGGTAGGCTATTAGGCGTCTCCCGAACTTTGTATTGACGGCTTTTAGTTTATCCACCGAGTACTTTTGATCTACGGCTAGATCACACAATTTGACAGTCTGCACCGCGTCGACGATATTTACCAGCTGCTGTAACTTGTCCATATTGGACCGCTCTAATAACGTTTATAAATAGACAACCGAGTGGGCACCCCTCTTTATAGCCACCCCCTCCCTCGTTTGACGTCACACGATATATTCTTGTCTCGACTTGTCTTGTCTGCCCGCCAACCTGGCGCCCGTGTCGATGACCTCGATATCTAAGCTTGTCTCAACTCGTCTTGTTGTGCCGACATACTGGCGCCAGGGTTGCGACATAACACACAATGATTACGTCATTGGGAAAACCCCAAGGTTGTTGAGGTCAAGATCTATTCTTGTCTCGTGAGCCGTCAAGCTGACGCCAGGGAAAACCCCCGTTGCCCGGGGCAACCTCAATATCTATTCTTGTCTTGTCTGCCCGACATACTGGCGCCAGGGAAAAACCCTGTTGCCCCGGGCAATGACCTCGATATCTATTCTTGTCTTGTCGGGCCGACATATTGGCACCAGGGAAAACCAGATGCCCGAGGCAATGACCTCAATATCTATTCTTGTCTTGTCGGGCCGACATACTGGTGCCAGGGTTGGGACATAACACGCGATGATTACGTCATAGGAAAAAAACTCATGTTGTCCGGTCCGAGAGCTGCGGGTGGAGGAACATTTCCAGGCATTTCGACAGACGCTACCAATCAACCAATTTTAGTAGACTTGTGACGGGGGTAGTGGCCCCTAACTGTGGATTCCGAGGCCCTGATTGTGCATAATTAGAGATGCTAGAGTTGCGACATAACACGCAATGATTACGTCATAGGAAACACACAGCTTGCAGAGGTCACGATCTATTCTTGTCCCAACTTGTCTGCCCGCCAACCTGGCGCCAGGGTTGCGATGATTACGTCATTGGGAAAACCCAAGGTTATCGAGGTCACTTGTCGCCCCGGCAGTCTGGCGTCAGGGTGGCAAAGGAGGAGGGGGGTCTCTGGAACAAATTACCACACTCTACCACAAAGCACCATAGCGCAAGGTTCATGCTGCTTGTTCCGGGACAGAGCCTTGTGACAGAAGAGCCGATATTCATTCTAGCCTTGTCAGCCATAGCGCAAGCTTCATGCCGAGCCCTCCGTCAAACTGACGCCAGGGAAGACCCCGTTGCCCGGGCAATGACCTCAATATCTATTCTTGTCTTGTCTGCCCGACATACTGGCGCCAGGGAAAAACCCCGTTTCCCAGGGCAATGACCTCAATATCTATTAACAATCATCAAGAACCAACATGTCCAGGGTTGGTAGTCAAGGGGGGGGAGGCGGATGTGGAAATCAGGGCAAAATTGGTGGGGGAAGGAGGATATTTATAGCAACCAATCAGAGGAAAGTAGGTCACTGAAACAGGATGTGGTTGTTTTGACCCGTTGGCGGAAGCGGGGTTCCCATACGCCGTACTAGCTACTCCTGGTAAGTGGATAAACCGTCCAAATGTCCAAAATAGAAGCGTTAAATGAATCACCTACATTATTATGCTTTGTTCCAGAGTTAAAGTTACTAAAATGATCTACATTAGATTCTTAGAAAAAGATAAAAGATTATAAGTGAGCATAGCTAATCTGAAATGACATATTTATTATGAAAGTGTAGCTGATTTCCACGCCTGGTACGGCAGTATCACAATTACATAAGATATTTCTATCCATGACCAACATGGTGCCATTTAATATAAAGAAGAAATTTAACTTCCATATCTATTATGACGGCATTTAAATAGAAATAACATATATAAACATATATAAACGCCCCCTGGTGGCCTTAAGACAAAGTTAACTTTATTTATTTTTACTTAAGTTACCCCAGAAATATGATTTTAAATTTAATATTTGACTTAAATAAATAATTAATATTTAATCCCAAATGATCATTTTGAATAATTTAACAAATAATTACTATAAGTCAAAAGAGAATGTTAAATACAAGATTTCCAAATGCCAAATGGCATCGCTTAGCTTACCCAAGCAGTAAACGGTGGTATTATGAGTAACAATACTTTTAGTCTTTTGCTCATTCCGAACCTACCAGAGCCATTAATGTCGTCTGGAGTGTTTAAAAATAAGGGTCTGATTTTATATTTGAGTACCGAGAGACACAGTCATGACTCATGACTCTTAAGAGCCCCAGCGCACTAGTGGCATGGCCGTGTGAAAAAGAGATCACGGCAAACAGAGCGTCCATGTTGCAGATATTATTCATAGTGCGCGTCAGGCCATTCAACTCCATACAACTCGTTGGCCACTAGTGTACGAGGGTTATAAACCTCTTGTTATGATTTGTTCAAACATATGAAGTGAAACCAGTGGAATGCGGCTGTAACTAAATTACATTTATATTAAATATATTATATTTGGAATAAGGTAGATTAAATGTGGTCGGAAACATATAAAAGCAACGTAAACAATATGACCTTTATAATGAAAAGGAGAACAGTTGACACTTTCCATTGCTACCATTGGACAAAACGGTAATGGCTGTATCTCCAAGAAAATTGATCGTTACATCTTAATCCCCCGACCTAGGTTTCATACTATTGGATCTCATGAGGAGCGATTGTGAAACGTACAATGGAACTTCTTAAAAAAGGAAACCAAAAAGCCACAAAAAGTGATGAAAAGGGAATTTGTAAGTAATTATAGAACACACTATGTTAAAAAGCAACAACTTGATTAAATTAATGTATTTGAATGATCCCACTTCTCAGGTATGGATAGTATTATTTTATTGGGAGATGGATAGGAGTGTATAACGTATGATGGTGATTGTGGGTTAATTAAGTGGTCGTTTTTTGGTCAGGTCCAGGTTGGAGAGACGTGTTGGTAGGATTTTTTCTTAGGATTTGGTCTGGAGATAATAATGATTACCAATACACACGAAATATGTTAATATATAGTCCTCAAAATCTGTCACGTGATCCCAGAGACGGGCTGAGGGGGATTTAAAGGAGGGCAGAGGCAGATAAAGGAAGGAGAACATGGCGCGTGCGTGGATCCGATGGAGCAACTGACGTTTTCCCGGACGATTGTAGATGTGAAACACTATCGAAGCACCCATAGCGTATAACTAAGGTCTCGATACATTTCTGATGTGGAGATAATTATGTCATTTGGAATAACACGACATGCTGGCCCTGATTTGAATGCTCTTTAATCTAACGGGAACGTTGAAGTGGGTAAGATGGTTGAAGTCTTTTCGGGAGCAATTGTGTCAATACTATTATTTAATAACCACTTTTGTAACATATCCATATATATATATCTTCTCCAGCACAACATTTCAAAGCTCTCCAAGTATTCATTTTATATCTTCCTAAGAGTCCGAGTTTCCTATCCATTCAGTGTGATACTCCAAATGTAACACTTAATCAGTCTCTTCCTCAGTTCCAAACTAAGCTTGCTGGCCAGCAGACACCTCTTCTTGTGGAATTATTCATTGGCCATAGCAATCCTCAACATAAAATAATATAATTAACTTCTAAAACTGTATTTTTAAGAAAAATATTAATATTAATATGTATGTATATTATATACGTGAATTCCATGAAGAGGTCATGTTTATTTATAATATTTTGAACACAATGGCGATTATTATATTTAGTTTTCTAGTTTATTTTTCAATGTTAGCCTAATATTCATCTTTAGATATCTGGCAGATATTAAAAAAAAATTATAATAAATAAACAAACCAATTATTTTGGCAACATTGAAGAAAACCAGCCTCGGAGGCGTAATCAGCTAACGTGCTGGTTTCTTGTTGAGCTAGAATGCCGAAGATGGGGAGATCGAGGTTCAAATCTCGTTTGGGGGAACTGGTGGTGGTTTTTTCCTATATGATTTTCCACTCTTTCTCCACGCAGATCCGGGTTCACTTCATCTATATTCAACCTCCCCAATTCCTAACCCATTAGCGTAAATAGTACTTAAGCGTGTAACCCGAACGGGAATTAAGATGCGGTGCTAGGTATTAACATTGAAGAGAAAGATATGTATATTTTAAATTATCTAATGGGTTAATAATTGAGAATATTTCCTAAAGGTTTAGTATTTAATTCAATATTGTTCATCAGGACAACAGGGGAAAGAGATTAAGCGAAATGTAAGAACTTTTTAAATAATATATTAATCAATATACTTACGATTAAGAATGGTTAAAAATGGTAGTCATGTCACTAAACACACCCTAATGATAAATAATCAAATCTATTAAAGAGTCTTTGGCTTCAGATACCCTTGAAGTTAACTTTAGAATTTATTATGAACTAAATGTGAATTATAAAAATAAATTTATTAAACCATTAGGAATAAGTCGATTTTAGTTTATTCTATTCATATTTTTTTTCTAGAAGGGGTGAGAATATAAGTATCTGATGTTGTTTGATATTAAGGAATAAATATAGGATGTAGGATCTATAGATAAATTAAAAACCTAAAGTATAGTGGATAAATGTGAGATGATCGCAGGACCTTTGATAAGCTAAAAAGTCCAACGGGGCCAACAATGTCGTTTGAATCCTGCATTACAGTATAACGTTAAGAACTTTTCCCAGTATAAATATATACTATATATCTATATATATATATTTATGTATATAGTCAACAACTTGTTTAAATGTTATGTTCCTATATTTTATATATTAATGAGAAAGGTTTTATACAATATTAAATAAATTACAAATATTAAAATTAATATTGTCTCCACACACGAATATTAATAATTTTACTAAGTATGCTTTGATGGCTTTATATTTGATTAACTTTTTAAACCACTACCAAACTCCATATTACCTTAAAACCTCCAAAAAAAAAGTTACTTATATTACGTTTTAATTTTAAAATTCTTGGCAACATAAGGGTTGATGGATTTTATTTTGAATTTCAAATTTGACTTGAAGAGAGCTTTATTACTTTATCTGTTCACCGTACATGTTAAACTAAAGCAGTAAAATGAACATGAAAGAGAACTAATTCTCGGGTTAATCAATAGAGTGAGTCGGTTTTTTTTCAAGAGTTATTTAATCAACTAGGGGAAAGTAATCTCATTACAATATCATAATTTGAACGAAAGATAAATATTGTGATTTAATCTAAAATTCAGACACACATACATACTTGGAAGAACATCATATACCAGATACCATAGTTAGTAAAACTATTAGCTGTACACACACACTATATATATATATATATATATATATATATATATATATATATATATATATATATTACATTACAATTTACATTTATGTATATAAACATAGTTACATATGATAATATATATTCATGTATATATACATACATGTTTATATATGTATATATACATAATTATATGTTGTATATGCATATTTTTAAAACATATATGTAATAAAAAAATATAAATACAAGCGTGAACTCATTTAAAAGCCATCTATCACCGCTAATGGAGTTTATTTCGAGTAAAATGACTTAACCAGTGCTGGTGCATCTTTGCTTAATGGTTATGAAGGATAAAATATAATTATACCCTTGTTTTAGTCCAAAAAGTGACCCAAACAATATATAAGTGCATGTATTCAGGTTTAACCTCTAGCCTGCCACATCGGCAGCTACGCAAGCTAAATGCTAGGCTAGTCATGTCTGGTTTGCCAGTTACGGGAAGTTTAATGCTCGGATTCCAGTGGGTAATATTAAAAAGAGATTTGTTCTAATTCCACCCCCCTCCCCCTCCACTTTTTCTCTATGATATTACTATAGTAATTCCTAAATTTATAACTTTCTCATTGCTACTTCGTTAGAGTGATTAAGGTAGGAAGGATATTTAGACGCGGTGGAAAAAAAAAATCTTTGTACATATTATTATTATTATTATTATTATTATTAGCACAGCGTCTTACTACCCGTTCGGGTTATACGCACTTACGCTAATGTGTAATGGTAGGGTGATTGTGAGATTAAATGAAGGACCTACAGTTTAACGTGGAATCCGAACCACGGTGGAGGCCTGGCATTCCTCACATACACAAGATGTCTTGTCAGAGGTGAAGGAAGGGTTTGGTAGTCAGATAAATCTGTGCCGGGACCGAGGATTGAACCCCGGCCGCCAGCACAGAAGTCTGACACCTTACCCTAGACCGCCAGGTCACCCTTTGTACATAGATAGTACATTTGTCTCGGCTTAGTTGTGATAAATAATTCATAATTAGGAATTTAGTGAGCTTCTCAAGTTAAGATATCAACGATATTAAAGTTAAATTTTCCCTTAAATAGAAAAGCACAAACAATTTTTCACACCAACTCATAGTACTAGTAGTTATATTATTTATCTAATAGGATTTACTCGTAAATAAGCATAATATTACCTTTAGCATTTACGTCTAGGGCTGTATTCACGTTATTGAGATTCTGTGATCATCTTTTTGACCACTCGAATGGGCGATACAGTTTTTTTTGTGTGTTTTTTAAGCACCACTTCTTACAATACGTTTGTGTCATACGCCTATATTAAGATTACATTAATGTTTTAGGGATTAGAATGTATAATTTAGAGGTAGTGCACCTGCATTTACGTGAGAGAAGAGTGGAAAACTATTTAGAATAAACAACCCTCACTCCACCCAACCGGGTTAACTTTGATCTCTCCGCCTTCGGCAATCTAGTATAACACGAGAGTGGCGCGTTATACCATGTAGTCACCGTAGTGGGTGCAATACTGTTTTATATTAGGTTAGTTTTAAAACCTTATGCTTAGAAAATGTTGGATTTATAAAGTGCACTTTTTCTTAACCTATCTAAAAGTGGCACTTCATTTTCTCATGACTAAGTTGGAAGAATTGTTTTCAAGCTATAATAATTGTAATACGTAATTTAAAACTATTAAAGGAAAGGACCAAACTGCATCAAAAGTACACTATTCTATTTTTTAAACAAAAAATATGTCGGAAACATAACATGTCTTGAAAAATATTTTTCTAGTCAATTCAGAAACATTTTTTTTTTCACACTGAGTTATTGCCCATGTTGGAACTTGAATAATTCAAGGTTGATCGAGGAACCGGTGGGGGAACATAACTTTTCCCTGTGACCACATCACACCTTGTGGCAATGACAGACCCTTAAAACCCGCGTAAA